>JAFFZR010003574.1:0-11718 GCA_018397195.1 Lethrus apterus
ATTATTGGGAAAAGATGTTTGAAATTTCAATAGAAGCTCACATATCTAATCTGAACGTTGCATCTCAAAGTTGATTTTTTTTATCTTTATTAAGATAAATACGTAATAGGTATAAGTTTTGCCAATATTGTTATCGCAGTTGTTTACTCAAACGATTGATTTCATGTCAACATTGTTAGTCAATGTTTGAATTATGTTGTCTCTAGAGCAAAGAATTTATTTAGTGAAATGCTACGGTATCGGTGAAGTATCATATCGATATGCAATTGAACTTTTTAATAGGAAATATCCGGGAATATATGTTTCTGTAAATCGTGTTCGAAAATTAATAAGGAAGTTTGATAGAACAGGCAGTGTAACATAGAAGAAGCAAAAGCACATTGATGATGCCGCTACATTGATCGCTCTTGATTCTGTAAGAACTTTCCCAAAGAAATCGTCACGACAAAGGCAAAGAGATCTTTCTATCAGTAAAAGCCACTTACAGAGAATTCTATCAGAAAATAAAATTCATCCTTACAAACCGGTGAGACTGCATAAACTTGAAAGAGGCGACGATGAACTCCGTTTAGAATTTTGTTTGTTGAAGGGAGAACGGATTATGATGGACAGATATTTTTAGAGAAACATTGTTTTCTCGGACGAAGCAACATTCTCCACAAATGGAGTCGTTGGCAGCCAAATTTGTAATGGTCGAAAGAAAATCCAAATTTTCAAATAGTAACAAATAGCCAGCGATACAAAAAAGTTAATGTTTGGTGTGCGGTAATGTACAATAAAATTATTGGGCCTTATTTTTTCAACGGAACTGTAAATCAGAATACATACATAGAAATGTTGGAAAACTTTTCCTTCCTGCTTTAGATGAGGTAAACTTGCAGAAGATACAGGCGCTTCATTTTTAAAAGGACGGTTGTCCTGCTCATAGAGCAATTCGAGTTAGGGAGTGGTTACATAGACGTTTTCTTAATATATGGATTGGACAGTTCGGTCCTATTAGATGGCCTCCTCGCTCTCCAGACTCCATTAGACTTTTTTATGGGGATATTTTAAGCAGAAAGTTTACGCGTATGATTTGCAGGATTATGAAAATATTCACTTATTGTTAGTGTTCGAAAAGTTTAGAGCAGTCGTTGAAAAATGTGTAATACTAGGAGGGCAATATGTGGAATAAGTTTTTTTGTTTTTGTGTATTGTAAAAATTGTGTAATAAATTGTAACCACCCTTCTTCAAATCTGTTACACTGCCTGTTCTATCAAACTTCCTTACTAATTCTCGAACACAATTTACAGAAACATATACTCCCGGAAAGTTCAATTGCATAGCGATATGATACTTCACCGATACTTAATAAATTCTTTGCTCTAGAGACAACATAATTCAAACATTGACAAACGATTAGTTGACATGAAATCAATCATTTGAGTAAATTCTCAGTTGCATTTGTTTTCATTAGACAACTGCGATAACCACGTTCGCAAAATTTATACCTATTACTTATTTATCTTAATAACGATAAAAAAATCAATTTTGAGATGCAACGTTCAGATTAGATATGTGAGCTTCTATTGAAATTTCAAACATCATTTCCCTGTAATACTTTCCTTCAAATAAAAGGTACTTTATTCTTAACCAAATTTCACGTTGTCTCGTTTTCTAACCACCCTGTATGTTATGCCGAAATTTTGATAATGGCTGAGGACTTTTTATGAAGAATGACTGTTGTTCCTAAAATGCGAAATAAGGAAGTATAGTTAGGTCCATCCGGGCACACACTGTATATAGTGTCATGTAAAAAGCATTTTCTTTTTTATTCTAATGTATACAGTAGATATAATTATCGTCAAATTAAAAATGGTAAATTTTCGTTTACTTTTACAAGCTAATAAAATTTAATTAAAATTTTACGAAAATTAAAGTTGTTAATACCGAAGTTATTAGGAATTCGGCGTCACAAAAGTTTTAAAAGCTGCAAATGATTTCTCTGACAATTCCGTTCCATACCGGAAGTTTAATTACCTACGGAACTATTACGAATAAAACAAACATTGCATCTTGCATTACTTAATCATTGACGGCACGAACTTTACTATTTGATAACAACCGTACGTCGCGTCGGGAGACGTACGTATTCAATTTTGGAGTCTAATTCCGTACGGAAATGATTACTTAACAAGTTAGGGAAGTTACATTCACGTGATTAACAAACTGATCGGAGATAAAGGTTAAGTAATTACCTGAAGAACTCTTGATCATCCTTGTACCATTTCACCGCGTAGAGTTCCTCCGCTCCCATGTCAAAGTGGCAATCGAGGTTCATGTCTTCTCTTGGATCGGCAATTGCTGGAGCGGACATGTTTGTTAAACGTAATCCGACAGTTTTAGTCACTGAAAATAACAGTAATAAGTTTTTCTATTAATGATTTTTCTTATTGTTAACGATATATTTATACACGACAAGAATCCTCAAATTGTTATATAGATGAGGCTATGGTGTAATACTTTGGTATTTTTCAAAGTTTATAGACAAAAAGATACTAAAGAAAAGAGGGAATAGAGGGTGATATCTAGTAGATTGATTAAAAATTCCACCCAAAATATACCGAATGTGTAAACCGAGACATAAAACTGAAAATCTTGCACGGTGCTTAAGGACATACATTATATTAATGTTAATCGTATAATTCTTAGTACGATATCTAATAAATTATTTTTGTAGATGCTATAGTTTTAGTCGATAAAAAAATATTTCAGATATGTAATTTTTATACGACGCGTTCACGGTCCTCAGAGAGTCCAAGCAAACGAAGGAAGACACATGAAATTGACAAGTGTGTTATTTAGTTTGATTACATAAATTTACTCATTTTAATTTATTTGTTCGAATGTAAAAGTTATATGGAAAACAACATTCACCCATTCAAGATGAATTGTGAATCATCATAAATTACAAATTTGGTTTTTAGAATGGGGTTTGTGGAAATTTCCGGAAAACCTTTTTTTTTTTGTTTAAAATGACGAAGATGTATTAAAAATGATGAAATTGTAATAAGGCATGACTTGTTATAGCAATTTTAATTAAAGAAAAATATTAATTTTGGAAATGATTGACATGAAAAGAGATAAAACTTGTATAATTTTAAAAAATGACACAGATTTAAATTTACTAATTTTTTTCGGTTTTATATGGTAATAATGGATGTAACGTGTGAGCCAAAATGTCGATCGCCCACGTGACTAGTTATTTTTCGCAATTTAGTGAATTTCACTTTCATAAGTTACCACATTCATTATATTTACTTTATAACTGTCAATTATTATCAGCTGTTGACATTAGCGTCTGTTTCAACGATTTGATTTTGTTATATTTTACTATATTTTTTGAATTAACAGTTCTTTTCAGAGCTTAATACATCAATTTTACGTGTGTGATGGCTCATTTTCGAAGTGGCAATTGCAATTCAGATGGAACATGGACTTATTGTTTACAATCCTGCATTGAGCAATTCATTGAGGCCTTTCCTGAAATAGTTTTTTAATTATGAAAATTTTGAAAATGAAATATCTAAAGCTAAATGTTGCTACCTAATCTAAATGATACGCCAATGAATTTATTAAATGAATTTCATTTTGCAGGAATATCAACAGATGTATATTTGGTGGTATATTTGGTGGATCATCATTCTGGCTCTCTTTGTATGTATTAACTTATTAGATTTGGATTTCTTATTGAATCAGATATACAGGTGTTCAAAGTTACCGGCGCACTATTGCTATCTTCGTTATTTTTGGAGCTACAGAGTCGGTTAAATCAGCAAAGATGCAGTGATTTTTCCGCTGATTACAATGGTCCACAAAAAAAAACAATTGCGCATCACATTTCAGAGCCATCTCAGATAATTAGTTTTTTAAAATAGAACTTCCTGTATATTTATGTAGTAGTCGATAGAAAATGAAATGTTGCGCAAAATCTTCTTATACTACTATATCCCAGAAATGAAAAACAAAAGAGCTACGACGATATTAATACAGGTCACCGCACATGGGATAACTTCGTTAGTAGAGAAGCTACGGTGTTGGTCAATACATCAAAAATGTGTAGTTTTTTCTACTGATTACAATTGCCAGTCGCATTTTCGAACTGCTTGCTTTGATACTCATTTACTTATTTTATATTAAAATTTGACCTTTCATCTTAACATGTAACATGTAACATTTAACATTTAACAAATTTTACAAATGTTCACAATACACGGACTTAAGAACGGACATTATTCGTTTCTCACTACTTAAAGTTAACCAGTAAGTAACTGTTATGTAAGTAAGTAATTTTCGTATTTTTGTATTTTTGGAAAATGTGTAATATGTAATTGTAAAATTATTTTGAATATAAGACTGAAATATTTTCTATCTGTTTCTATACAATAAAAATATGATCACACACTACATAATAAGTAGATACAAAATATTTTTGATAGACAGAGCATTAGGCAATTACAAGAAAACGCGTGGCTGTTTTTGACGATAGATCCAAATTTACCTGTGTAAGACGTGGCGGTTTTAGTATATGATTTTATGACATGCACTTATGGTGGCTGTTTTTGCCGACACCGAAATTAAATGCTAGTAAGGTTTAAAGTCGTTTAAAGTCGATTGAAGATAATATGAACTTAACAACAGGAGAAAAGCCCTGATCAATTCCCAGTTGTATAAATACAGGCCGTCAAAAAGGACTAACTAGTTTATTTTCTAAATGAAAATTTATTGGTACAAGTTGCAAATTCAAACAAAACGATTTATTAATATATACAGGGTGACTGGTACTTAAACGTACAAATTAAAGGACATGGTAGTACAGCTTTGCCTTATATAAAAGTCGATAGTTTACGAGATATTGTTTTTTTTTTGTGTTTTCTTCAAAATTCACTACTTACTCTTACTCATATTTTAAATTAAAGAAAACAATACATCTTTATTTCTATTTTTCAGTTTCCCTAGCTCAAAGATACATTAACACACATTATGTATCTAAAATTATGTCAAATACTTCAAAGAAATAAAAATAAAGGAGCTAAAACTTCCACTTGTAAAGAAAAATTTTAATTAATCTGTATGTACCCAGGTATTTATTTCTAAATTTTCATAATAGATTAAGCGTACAAATGGTTTTTAAAACATATTTGTTGTATTATCTTTTGAATGAGGTATAAATAACCACCAATAGCTTCGAAATCAATTAGTAATGTATTACTTCATGTCCCATTTCGTCCACCGCCTAGAAGGGTGTGTTCAACATGACGGACGTCATTAAGACGTCATAAATAAATATCCCATTTATATATGTTAATAAATTGTCTTTTTTTATTTAGAAAATAAACTAGTTAGTCCTTTTTGACGGATCCTGTACAATTTATTACATTACATGCCTTTTATTGGTTGCAAGCTCGAGAATAAAAATATAAATAATTATTTTTTTAGAAAATAATTGTAGATTAATTAAACTTTAGTACAACATAATTATAACGCATTTATTCATTTTTGTGATGAAAAGCTTACTTTGATAAAAGTTACGTTATTACTGGAATGATTCCTGGGCACTAATATTATTTTAATATTTCCTATAGTTTTAATCAAATTAACGATTTTTTTATATACAGGGTGTTAATAAAAAAACTTTACACACTTTGGTAGGTAGTAGTGGAGTTCATAACAAGAAAAAAGTTACTATGTAATATTAATTACTAATACATTGATGTCCAATACTCATTGGTTTTCAAGATACGGCCTTAACAAAATTTTTTTACAAGAAGCAACGCATTTAGCGCACTCTAAAGTTATCATAGAAGATGTTAAAACTGTCGTCCTTGCTCTTGTAAGCAAAGTAAACTTATTCGCCTGGTACTCGCATGGGGATTATTATCTACAGCTTGCAAAATAATCTCTCTGTTCGGCGTACGGACTGTACGAAGTTTGCCACTGTCTGATTTTGGCGGTTTAAAGCATCCTATTTCTCTTCGGTCGACTTCTTGAAAAGTTGGATGAGATTGAATGTGCTTCAAAGGATATATCTGCTGGTAAATTTGTCTGGCTTCACGTGAATTTCGAGCTTTGCCATAACATAAATGCATATCGGCGTATTTCGCACATGTAAATTGAACCATTGCGAAAATAAGCTAGCTTAAATAGTAATGTTATTGTTCTATTGTATTTTGCGATTGCGATTGTTTTTTTTTTTTTATCGTGTTCATTTAGATAACTCGATATCACATTCAACTTTGAAGGTGTAAATAAAAATTTTAAAATTACATACCTCGAAAACCAAAGAGTATTGGACCTCAGTGTATTAGAATTTTTTTCTTGTTATGATCTCCACTATCACCTACCAAAGTGTGTAAAGTTTTTTTTATTAACACCCTGTATAATCATTATCAGACATATTAAATTGTTTGCACAAAACACAGATTTACAATTTATTAACGTCATAGAAATTACAAGTAGCTGATAGAGTGTATCCTAAGAAGCGCCTTCCTTTACAAAGCATTTTTAAAGAAATAGGGACAATACAAATTTTAGAAAACATATTCTTTTTTATTTATTCGGATTACTAATAAGTTTTCATTTAAAAAACCAGAACACGTCAATAAACACATCTTTATAATTGGTCCATAGATAATCCACACTTGATGAATGAAAAAGTTAGACGTCGTTAGTCAGTCAATGGTTGGTCTTCCATTTCCCTCGAAAATTCTAGGTACAAAAAGGTATAAAATGTTACATTATTAATGAATGTAATTTAGAATTAATTTAAAAAATTATATTGTTATATAAATAAGTTCAGGATGGCGCCATTTATGCGTCAGGAAATAATTAACAGTAATTTTACTCTTCTTGCAGCGAATGATGGAGTAAACAACTGTATACTCAGGGTCTTGGCCTGTAGGATGGCTTAACCAAAGGGTTAAATACATAAAATGATAACAACAATGCTGAATAATTAAACACCTGAACAACTTTTCTTCAAACATTTTTCTGTGTGTCTCTCTATTTCAGGAACAAACGACGTGAGTGCAGGGGGAATTAATGTCACAATTTTATAAGTTTAGGATTAAAGCACATCACTTTTATTTGTTCATTCTTGGTACGGTACGTTTGGAACAAAATATATAACCATGAAAAATCCTCATGTTTTTGGTTTCATTTTCATTATGTCTGGAAAAATATTTCGATCATAATAAAACTCGTTTTCTATCTCTATGGTGTTTGGAACGAATAATAAGTAACAAGATTCATACAAAAAATATCGTGTTATCATTCGAAATTTAAATATTCTTTCAACGAGTGGCAAAAATCGCACGTAGTTTCTAAATAAATGAATTACTAAGTCCGGCTTATACGTCCTAGGACACTCTGTATATCGCTTGTGCAAGTAAAACGCAAGCGGAAGCTATATCAGATAGTCGTGGAAACGAGAAAACAATACAAAAATTGCTATCACACGTTACACCAGCACTAACTAGTTTCGTAAAAATAAACAGAACAAGTGGTGTAAATTTGTAAGTATAAAGATTTAAAATTAAATAATGCACGCTAAATATAATTATAAATTAATAAAGTCCATTCATTATAAAAGACATCATATCTTACCTTTTGGTTGATCTACGATGGTATTTCCAAGAAATTTTACTAAATATGCTATATGTCCCTTTTGGAGTGCTTCGGGCGGATGTATCCACTTTCTTTCACCATTTGTACTGTTGCTTTTGTTGTTATTTTTTCCCTGCGTTGTGTTTTGCGCCCATCTCAACAGCGTCGTCATTCTGTAAAAATACAAATTACTTGTCAATTATAAAGCACTATACGTTCATACATTTCATATACTAAGGAAGTTATGACTTGGTAAATGTTGATTAACGAACAATGTACACATACAATTGATAAACAAACTGCGATAGGAAGAATTAAATAATTTATAAAATTTATGTACGCATTGTGTGTATAAATGCGGTCGCTTATAGACAAATATAAATACTACAGTTCGATGTTTAGATTAGAAAAGTGAAAAGAATAAAAGTTCATCTTAACCGTGGACTACATAGTACATAAATTGCAATGCAAATCTGTGTGTGGGTGGCTTGAGTTTAAATTCCTATAAACTAGAATTATAATTTTAAGGAGGTAAAGGCGCACGATATGAGTTCAAAGTGTTAGACATTCTCTCATTGTTAGACCGAGTCATGTGATAGGAATTTGTAAGCAACCTATATAAATATGTATATAACAATCGTATCGAAACACTATAAATGAATCACATTTCTTCAAAAGCAATTAAAAATTCAATTAATTTTTTTTGTTATTATAAACGAAAATGTATAATTACAGTAGATAATTATAATTTATTTATATTTATATAGTTCCTATTTTGTTTATGGTATTTTCATCTGCACATATCAGTGTAGGTTCATTGACTATTTACATAATAAAACTGTTTTACATTATCAACTCTTATCATATGCACACAACACACACTAAATACGAGTACATGCGAATTTACCATAAATGAGTGAACAGAAATATTCATGTTAAACAAAGAATTCTTTAGAGATGAGCAAAAAAAGTTTTAAATGTACGTATGTACAAGTAATATCTATCTGCAAATTATAGAAACATATATCAGCAAATCTATTTTATTGGCAAATACTCGCCAAAAATATCCGGACAGCTGAATTTTTGCTCATTACACTTAACAATAATAAACATAATCAATCAGTATCAAGAATCTTTCCAACAGAAAATACGATGTCATTAACTCTATAAACACAAAACTTTATTTTTAAAAACCTGAAAAAAATTAAAAATAAAATTTCATCAAAAATTAAATTCACAATAAACAATTTCCCAATGATATAAAATTTTATTGTTTACTTCTTAGGTTCTCTAGTAACGAGTGTGGGCTCCTCGTGCTTCAATTACCGCTTGTAACTGTCTTGGCATACTCTGAATAAGATTGGCGATCACCTCTTGGTCGAATTGTTCCCATTCATTTAAAAGACTTTCCCGTAACTCAAAAAGAGTTTCTGGAACATTTTCACGATGCGTGATGCGTCTTCCTAACTGATCCCAGACATGCTCAATAGGATTTAAGTCAAGGTTGTGAGGTGGCCAGTCCAGGCGAATGAGGCTTACTTCGTCCATATATTGAAACGATATTAGCAATGTGGGGCCGTGCATTATCCTGCATAAAAATAAACTCTGGACCTATGGTGTATAGGGTACAACATGCTCTTCTAAAATGTCAATAATATATCTGCGAGCAGTTATTGCCCCTGTTTCCACAATGAGCAAATCGATACGATCTTCTAAAGAAATGTCTCCCCAGATCATTACCCCTTCACCTACAAACGGTGTTATCTCGGTCATACAGCATTGTACATAACGTTACCCAGGTCTTCTCCAGACACGTTCGCGTCCATCAGGTGATCTGAGCTCAAATTTAAACTCATCAGAAAATGACACCTTTTCTCATTGTTCCACAGTCAAATGAACATGTTCTAATGCGAACTGTAACCTTAGTTGTTTGTATCTTACTGTGAATGTAGGGCATCTAGCGGGTCTACGGGGTGATAACTGTTGATCCTTGAGTCTTTTGCACACTGTTCGCGAAGAAATGGGAGCTTCACGTATGTTCCTTAATCATTGTGCCAATATATTGCAAGTTGTGTAACGATTTCCTAAAACATTAACAAGTATAACACGATCTTCTCTTGCTGTTGTGCACCGCTTCCGACCAGAACCCGGCCTTCTACAATACTAGTCAGTATCATGATATCGTTTACGGGCATCATAAACAGTACTCTTTTTTAAATTTAAAAATCTAGCAATGTAACGAATACTACGACCGTCACGTCATCGTGAAGAGCAACTGCTTTTGCAACTTCTTCAGATCGCATTTTAACTTAAGACGTACCACCAATAACAAAAAATTCACAATAATGATATTGACAGCAAAAACAGTTACCATAGAAACCGTAAAAACAAAATTCATAGGTCTGTAGATTAGAAATTAAATAAACTTGAAAGACAATACAATTCCAATAAATTGCAAAAAAATTGAGCCATCATGATAAAACATTTAGTAGGAATCAATTTTAAATATTTCACTGTTTAGCCGATAAGGTAATTCATCGCCTTGAAGCTTTTTAATTATTAATGTGGTCAAAAATTCAAGTGCCCGGAAATTTTTGGCGAGTGGTGTAGATAATTTCCTTGCTGGTCTTATTGGCCTTTTTTCTCCTATCTTCACTATTCATTACTAATGCCTGCTTAGTATTATGTTTCTTAGGAAATGACTCTCTGAAATGTTGGCTTCATAATCACAAATAAGCCATTTTAAATTTTTTGATTTATTTCATATTTCTCAAAATTATAACTTTAAACCAAATGAGATAAACGAGAAAAGTAAAAAAAGTAACATAGATATTCACTATATCTATGTTAATACTTACCATATATCGTGTGTGTTTTGTAAAAAATAATAGTAAACAATACCAATAAAAATACCATAAAATATGCCTTTCTAACAATGTGTAATTTCATATGAATATAGCTAGGTAACGTAATACAAATAATCATTGTCCTAGAAATCTTAACAGCATAAACTTTCGTCATTCCCCGATTTGTACACAATATAATGAATCTGCCAAGGATCTTCTATGTCAGTACAAATCATGTTATTTAACTCGTCGATTAATTATGAAAGAATGTTGCATTTGCAAGGTCTCTGAACATTATTATCAGCGGTAAGTCACAACTTCAAAACAAATGCGTAATTGTGCAACGTGGTAACATACATAATGGTATCTGTTGCATTTACACAGTTTCTAAGAAATTGTCGTATTACGTAGTTTACTATTCAGGTTTATTTGCATAGTGGATTTTTATTATATTTCGTTGAATTTCAATTATTATGCATTTTTTTTCATTACAATATTTGATAGAGGTTTGTATACACTGTGTTGCTTTAAATCTGGGACATACGGATTTTACATGTAAAATTGAATTATTGCAAATATTATCTCCCGTGACCATTTTAGATCAACATCTTCAAGACAAAAGTTGTTCAGAATTAATGCACTATTTAGTTTTGTCAAATATGCAGAAAATCTTCATAAAATCAATAAATAATGTACCATAAATTAATGGATTTAATAGTGTCTGGCCATGACTTTCTAGAAATCTATATTAATAAAAATGAATTTGCAAAATGTTCGACGGAGCATCACTTGAGAACGGCTCGACCGATTTGGCTGATTTTTTTTTTGGAAAATCCACGGAAAAAGTCGGAAATTTTAAGCGTATTTTTAGGTGTTCTAGCGAAAAAAATTCGATCCAGATAGCCCGGATTCGAAAATTGTCAAGCTGACGCAAATTTTAAAACGTACAAATGTCAAAAATTGCACGTATTTGGCGTAAAATGCTGCTCGACCTAGAGAGGCTCCATCCCATGTCTTTTGATTTTTAGCCAATTTTGTCCTTCAATTTTGCATTTCGAATCGTTTCACGGACGCAAATTGCAAATTAACGCTGTAATTAACGGTCAAATTGGCACCTGCAAACTCAAATTTGACACTATAGTCTGGGTACACAACAATAGGTATGCGATCGACGAATAAAGCGGCGAAAGCACGGGGCGTTTGTGTGATTTGCCGCATACCTCGAAC
>JAFFZR010003575.1:0-11661 GCA_018397195.1 Lethrus apterus
AATATTTCAACCTTTTGAAATAATTGATGGAACAAATTCATTGTAAACTATTTTTATAAAAAGGTTTCCATAGTAAAATATAACAAACGTCAAAAATATTTATTGCTTGATAAAGATTACGAAACACATTTTTATATTTATTATATTTGGTGTGTTGTAATAAATATATTTTATTGCACAACTCGAGTTTCAATTTGGTTGCACGCTGAAGAAAGAAAGAAAAAAAAAGATAATTATTATTATTATTAAGTGAGGACGATTTTGACCGCAGAATCGAATTTTGCGAATGATGCACAGAATACATCAGGATGGTAACTTTATTAATCGCATCTTCTTCTCTGATGAGTCAACTTTTTGTCTAAATGGACATGTTAACCGCCATAACTGTCGATATTGGTCTGACAGAAATCCGCATTGGATGGAGCAGATTCATACGCAGCATCCACAAAAAAATGTGGCATCGTTGGTCGGAATATCGTAGGTCCTTTTTTTCATTAACGGCAACGTCTGAAAGATATTTGCAACTTTTACAACAACAGATTGTTCCACGACTTAGGGCAATATTTCCAAACAACGGCAATCGAAATATATCAGCAGAAACCATATGGTTTCAATAAGACGGAGCACCGCCGCATTTTGGTCATCAAGTACGCGAATATTTGGATGAAACATTTCCCAGTAAATGGAGAGGGCGAAGAGCGGCTATTGAATGGCCAGCTAGGTCTCCTGATTTGACCCCACTTGATTTTTTCCTGTGGGGTCATGTTAAAAATCCAGTGTATGTCAACAGACCATTACAAATCGAAGACCTACAAGAACGAATAAGAAATGAAATATTTCTCCAAATTTTTTGATTGATTCTTTGCAAAATTTTGCTCAACGTATTTATTCTTGCCAGGAAGTAAATGGAAATCATTTTGAACATCTTGTGTAGCATAAAAATAATGTATTTCGTGTTTAAGATTCTTTCTTTTATTAAAATGTGTTCTGTTTCAGTTAAATGTCTTATTTTTACATTTATTATTAACTTTTATTTATTTTTTGGTCAAAGTTTAGGCGGCAAAGAACTGACGATAGATAGAGACAACATTTCGAAGGCTAACAAAATATTACATTTATCAAAATTTTGTTAGTTCGATAATTTTTTTTAAGTTTCGATGAAAATAAGAAATGCATGTGTTACATCACAGAACTCAGAAAAAAATTCTCTTTTCAAAAATATTAAATTTGACCCTTCGTGCCATTTAAAAAAATTAACTTAGCCTTGTATCCCCAAACAAATGAAGATAGAAATTTGATGGAATTTAAATACTTTTAACAATATACCAAATTTCAACAAGTTTTGATGAATAGTTTTCATAATATTTAACTGCATCCATACTTTTTAGCGACCCGGTATGTAACTTTTAATAGTTTTTAGCAGATTATTTCTTCTTACCACATATATTTATGTGAAATAAGATATAATTAATTGATATTAATAAAATATGCAAGTTCCCCATTGACAACCCTGCATAATGGAAACTACGCTCATGCATCGACTTACTGTATGCCTATTCAGGTCTACACCTTGGTATACGTACGATCAAATGCAGCAGCAAAAACAGAAATTGGGAATGTGTTGCTTAATTCACTTAATACAAAAAATTTACTTCAAAGTCAAATAAAATGACCGCAATCATGCGCGCAAAAAATACATATTTTGTATTAACTGACAGTAAGAAAACTTTATCACAATAACGTTTTGTTCACTGTTTTCCGTCGTATTCTATAATTATAAGTAACTAGGTATGCAATTTACATTTAACTGTTTTTAGAGCGATAATTTTTGTAGCTTTTTCCTGAAGAAATAATAATTTTCATTATGAAATATTGAAAATATGCTGCTTTGTGCTTGCAACAACCAACATAAAGATTTATATGAAAATTATGAAGTGCCGAAATATTCGCATGCCTTGATTTTACAACACTTTACAGGCTGCGGTAATTAGTTGATTCAAGGAGAGAGATCAGATAAAAATGGCTTACTATGGATTAATAGCTTCCGTGATGAGCTATGGGCTACTAAACAAAGGTCATACCTCTTCAGCGAAGGTAACATTTGGCCTACATAGGGGTATGAACTTCAGAGACGATGTTGAATAAAAATTTGCAGAATTAAAAATACTTACAAAATGGTTTAGCTCAGGGGTCCGAAACCTTTGCCGATTGAAGAGTCATTTATAAAGTTATACTTTCTAACAACAAATTTCTGAGCCGTTCATAAAAACAAACCGGTGTCCTTTTCTTAAATAAATAAATAATATTTTTTGAATTCCATTGGCCAGACTATTTTAAGTTGTATGCGTTGGGTTCACTCCTTAAATGAAATTCAAAAGTTCAGTTTGATGTATAGGTGTATGGGTTGTCCGTAATTAAAATGCAAAAGATAATTTTTAAATACGTATTATGAAAAGAGCCGCAATTAAGTATTCAAAGAGCCGCAGGTTGCAAACGCCTGTTCTAGCTGATGGTATCAAAATTCAAATTATGACACTTCTTAAATCCCACCTTCTAAATAATTCAAATGTTGAAACTTGACATAAGCAACAAATTATTTAAAGCTGTATTTTTTGTCTAAACCGTTGTTACAAATCCATCAGACCTACTCACTTGAGTCCGCAGGTGAAGGTGGGTTCATGGTATCAGGGCTTAAGCAATCTGGACTAGGTGATCGCTCCCGTTTAGGTACACCGTGTGAACTACCCAGCGTTCCCATTGAAGTGTGTGAGGCCAATCCATCCATCGAAACCCCGTTCTCCGACAGGAATTCGTCAAGGTCAACATACTAAAATAAAATCGGTAAATATATTCACAGTTTGTTTGATCTGAAAAAAGTTTCAATTTAAAAACTAACAGATAGTTTACTTATTGGGTAGCTGTATTCAATAAGTTTAGCGGTATTTTTGTATAAATAAACCTACAATTAACAACGTTAATCAAAAAAAGTTCCTACTGGTTATTAATTAAATGCATTACGACCAAAGATTATCAAGAAACAGATAGGAAACGAAACGACTATTTTTAAAGTGTATCTGTCAGGTCAGATGTTAATTTGAAAATACTAGTAGAATAATAATTACATATGAATTTTGAGTAAGTAATACCATATTTAGGCAATTTTTACGTCCGCGCGAATGGACCGTTTTAACGGCTTTAACGGTTTTAACGTCAAAAAATCTAGTCGTATTTCTCCATTAACTGTTAAGGTTATCTTTCTGTTTATAATCTTTGCATTACGACTATGAAATATTAAATGTACAAAATAAATTTGGTTTGCATTTGGTTAACTTGGTAAAATGTAAAAATGTATAAATAAAGTAGAAACAAGTTGTACTCTATAATATACTTCCGTCAGATAAAGTATCTAGTGGTGGGAATACTAGGAATATAAAGTAAACACGGGCACGTGTAGTGTATATTTTAAATTAGTGCATACTAGTACTGTGATGTTAATTTTAATATATTCTTTAGCTTTCACGTTAGGAGCTATATTGGTTTAAAAAATTATCAAAAAATGTTGAATCAGTTCTTAAGTTTCAAACCGTAAAACACTTTGAAACACATCCGATGAAATAGGGAACTTGCACATTTTTTATGCACTAAATGGATAGAACATTAAAAAATAAAGTACCAGTATTTTTTTATATTGTTTTTTTTTCCAAAGATAGAAGCATAAAACATAATGACATTTGAATTATAAAATGTTCCGCTAAAATGTGACATGACGTCATCGACCATTCACAATGCGTGCGTTCAGCCAGGCCAAGCGTTCGCAAGCGCGACGTTCCAAAACAGTTCGTATTGACGGAAAATGAAGCGCTTGGCCTGGCTGAACGCGCCCATTACACAAACGTCAAATTCAATCATCCATTTCCTCTTTCCTTTGTTTGGTTGCGTTGAATGTTATTTATTGGCTGTTTTTATTTTCCTAATTCTTCTTTGTGTATATTTATACATACATATACATAATTTACCTTGCAGCTTTCGCTCAGGGGATTTCGTCTGCAGCAAAGCAATTATCATTTTTTAAGAATTCCGCTACCATAAACCAATACAGTGACCGGCATAAATGTTGCAACATATGGGAAATTTTATTATTGAAAATGGTAAACATTTTTTTGGGGGATAGGTTCAGCATGTCCATAAACCCAAAAAATCGTTTTGTCACATGTCACGTGACCACTAGTATGGCGGGCAATTTAAAAAATATGCTACTAATCTGCAAAAAGTGAGGTTAGATGACATGAATAACAAAAAGTTGCTTAGAATTCCATTCTGAGGGTATGTGCAAAGTTTTGTAAATATATTTTAAAAAAATTAAAAACCACAATTTTGTCAATTTTTTAAAAATTAAAATACATTTTTCCTTTTTTTTTGGGTTTTAGCTTTTAGCAGCTCAACAGAAGTAAACTCTCTTGATAATCAAACAATTTTGTTAAGTCTTGCATAACTAATAGAGTTAAAGGTAAAAACTAGGTTTTCAGTATGAGAGTTGTTGTTGCAAGAGACTGTATAAAGTAGTAATAAATAAATTTCAAATTGTGTGTATGCTTAACAAGCATCTGTATTCTTATTTGTTCCTCGCTATTGCTTATTATTTAATAAAATTAATTTAGTACTACTTTATACAGTCCCTTCCAACAGCAACTATCATACTGAAAACCTAGTTTTTACCTTTAACTCTGTTAGTTATGCAAGAATTGACAAAATTGTTTACTTCTGTTGAGCTGCTAAAAGAATTGAATTCTAAGCAACTTTTTCAAATAACTTTTTGGGATATCATGTCATCTCACCTCACTTTTTGGAGATTAGTAGCATATTTTTAAAATTACCCGCCATACTAGTGGTCACGTGACAAAACGATTTTTTGGGTTTGTGGACATGCTGAACCTATCCCTCAAAACGAATTTTACCATATTTCAATAATAAAAAAATTCTCCATATGTTGCAACATTTGTGCCGGTCATTGTATAGCTGACGTAAATTATCCGACGTGGCATTCACAAAGGCCTTTTTCAAATGAAAAACAAGCAGATCAATGATCACAATCAATAATTCGATAACGAATTGAATGTACCGATAAACAACAGATGTATGGCCAGTGACGTCACACGCTTGAAAGTCATGCGACCTATCGTTTTTCGCGCGCTTAAAATTTGCCAATTTTTAACAGGTTAACTGCCAAGCTAAATTTTTAAATGTTACCTAAAACGCCGCGGCGTATGGGACATAAACAACAGAGCGGTCACGCGCTGATCTTTCAGATCAATTTGCTAGCTACAATTCTGCACTAAGAAAGTCTTTGAAGTGGTACAGAAAAATAAGTAAGTTTTGTAACCAAGTATATTTTTAAGTTTTTACAATTTGTAATAAGTTGTAATGATCTTTTTTCTCTGCGATTGGTCCGTTTGTCATGAATTATTTTACAATAAAAGATAAAAAAGTTATTTTTAAATTTTTTCAAAATTTTACAATCCCAAAGACTTCAATCAAAATATTACTGTTACACACATGTCGCTCATCCCAGGCGGACATACTTTATGCATACTTTAGACCTGAGTAGCGGTCACAACTGCTAGGTAGGCAACAACATCATTATGACCGCCATGGCAATATGGGCTGGTGTACTAAGCGGTCATTATGACCTCTACGGCAGTTAACCTGTTAACAATTAATTTTAACCATATAACTTTTAATAGTTTTTAGCAGATTATTTGTTCTTGCTCTAGCTCATGGGTTTAAGGTTTAAGTTTGTTGAGATTCAAATATTTATATTTTATTTGTATTTTAAAATACTTAAAATAATAAATTAGATATATTTTTACTCTGTTGGTTTGTGATTATGATTTCGAATTAGTAGCTAAATTTAGTTCTATTTTGTTAAATAGATTTGTAGTTCAATAAATGCAAGTTTTATGAATGAAAGTTGACTGGAAATAATAGTAATGCAAATACAATATTTAATAATAATATAACTTTAAATATAAAATTTTAAAAATCGTAAACAAAAAACACATTTTATTACGTACGGACGTCTATTATTAATCGCGATTTTTTAACATTAATTTTTAAATGTTTACATTTAAAATTGTTTATATTATGAAAAAATTGTGTTCATGTAAGTCATGTGAGCCTCTGCACGTATTTTCCTTCCTTATTTCTAAAGATAAGTTGAAATTGTAGGTTAATTGATGTCTTTCTTGCCGATAACATTTTATTTTAAACTACTTTTATTCAGAACAATGTTTAAAAAACTGATTGTTTTAGGTACTTTTGATGGAGAGCTCTGCTGATGGGGGTTCAACGGATATTACCCACTACGTTTTATGATTTTGTAATACACACCGCAGGCAAGAGATGGCACTGTAAAAATGTTTGAAATTTTTCGCGGCTTTTGAAGTTTAAAAAACAACGTATTCAGACTTGTGTCAATTTTAGTTGGCGTCCTTTTTCATGTTCTTTATGAGTTTTGTGTTTCGTGTTTATAAATATGCACTTGTCCTTTGATATTAGTTATTGTGTAATGGTATAAACATTGTATTAGTAATAGTGCTTAAACATTTCCATTAGTTATAGTGTATAGATATTTATTTCATTGATTAAAATTGTGAGGTTTTTTTTTAATGGCACGTCCAGTATATTTTTGCATTTTTAGATTGTCCTTATAATATTCACATAAATAGAATATAAAAATTGAATGAATAGTAAAAGTAATTAAAGAAGATGTGCAAGGAGAAGGAGGCCATCTCCTTCTCGCTGTAAACTTAAGTCCATTATGAATGATAACTCACCTCCAACTTTCCTAATGGTTTCCGGAGAGATGTGGGGTATTTGTTCTGTAATCCTATTTCAGTTCGTGGTTCGTACGCAACGATTTTTATGTCTATGTTAATCTCAAACTAAATAATTTAAACCCCAAGTGTTATAGTTTCTTGTAATCGTGTTATTCAGGTCAATCTAAAAATGCAAAAATATACGGGGCATGCCATTAAAAAAACCTCACAATTTTTTAAAACACCTGTAAATTTTAAAATAATTTCCAATACTGGCCCATTACCGCTAATAATCACATGTAAAATTTTATTACAAAATCTTTATTAACATCGAAGATATCTACATGTTTCCATGCTTCACGCGCGCGCTGTATATGTTGGTATTTTACTTAATTCTTTGGTATACCACCTCACCAAGTTAAACACAATTAGAGTGTGATCTTTTGGTTGTGATCACGACAGGCTTAAAACTGTGATAAAATATTTCAACATTTGTTGGAAATCAGAAGAGAATGTTTAAACTGCGATTACTGACCTAATGACTAACCTAGTGCGTTAGTCCAGGCCAGTGGCATCTATGATCTGAATACTTTACTTGAAACTTGATTCCTGTAATCTGTTTGATTTTACAACTAAACAAAGCAATCAAATTTAGAAATAATTTACGAATCTCAAAATGGAGAAATAACCATAACTAAACAGTTCTAAATTGCAAAACATTCTGCAAATAGACATCCCTAAGTTACGTTTAAGTTGGCATACGGAGAAATGTGAATGTATCATTTATAATTACGCAAAGAGTTGACTTGATTGAACTTCGGAGAATTTTGTTGTATAGAGTTTACTATAACCGCTTCTAACTTCATACAATAACGCAGTAAAGAATGTTTACTAGTTGGGTATGATTTGACATCTTATCGTTCTTTTATTTGATACTTTGATAAATAAACTTATTTAAAAAACAATAAAATAAGTTCATAGGCCATACAGATCAATTTCTGGAGAAAGGAAAGGAAATGAGCATTGTTCAAGTGGAATACAATTTTGATTAACTTGAGACAAATTTTGGTTACGTCACCTTCAGTCATTTTAGATCACTCTGTCATAAATCTTAAAAGAAAGTATTGATTAAAAGGAATGCCAATTTATCGAGCCTTTCCACTTTCATTTTGCAATTATGCGATTGAATCATAATTGACTACAGCAAAAATCAAGTTGTGATGAAGGCGACCGTGTGGTCTGTAAAGAAAGCTGTAAAAAAAGTAATTTGACGGTGATCGTTGTTCGACATTTATTGCAGATCATGCATTTTTTGCACATACTGCCTATAATATGTTAGAAAACTAGTAGTTTCTTGTCAATAATTTGTCAACAGCACACTCGCCACGCAAGGTCACTGTAAAGTAAAAGATGACCACAAAAGATATCTTTATCCGTTTGTTAAAAAATACGATGTTATGTCCAAAATCTTCAATCAATCTTCAAATATTTGTTGTCGTCAAAGCTTGTGTTAACTTAACTGTTAATGTTAGGAACTCATGCGTTGACGACAGGAGAATAAATCTTGCATTGTTTTATTGAATTATACCTAATTTAATTAAAAGATCCAAAATAGTCCAGAAATACATTTTTGTTGAAAGATGAAAACTTAGTATCCGTTTTATTGCAATATAAATCCTCTCGAATGCAAAGTTTACAAAACACGAAGTTGAATTATTTAAAAAAAGTATTAATTAAACATCACAGCGTATATAAACTCATTTGCCAGATTTTAGGATACATTACCTTAAGGTCTGTATCATACGTTTTGTCCCATAAATTTGGGCCCAAAAATGCTGTCTGTGCTTCCACATTACCCCAAAGCTCTCCATCGTCTTTTTTTTCATCATTGCACCCAAGAAGAGAGCCTGCCAAATCTTTAATAGCTGAATGGCCGTGCCCGTGAGGATGAGAAGGTTTACTATTTCCTGAAAATTAATAGAACTGTATTAATATCATATATTAAATAATGTTTTTTTATCTATCTAATAGAAACATATTTAATTTATTGTTTTTGAAATACATATTAAACGTTTGATAGTTGAACATACAGAAGCTTTGGAAAATACCGTGGAGTATAAAAACTCAAATATAACACGTGAGAATTATAATACTTCGAACACATAAAACTGTTCTATGTAGAGGACGCTTTTAAAAATCAATGCACCAATTACGCAAGAACCTAATAGAGAAACACATAAAAAAATAATGACAATAATGAAAACAAATTATAATGGTATGCATAAACAAATTAAAAAGAAACATAATTAATACACAAAACTGTCACTATAATAGGACATTCACTCTCCCCGTTAAGGAGCAGATTCAGTATCCCAACGTGTTACTGGAAATATGCTCCACAAATTCACATTATTACAAAAAATGGAAAAAAAATAAATAACAAATTTGTAGCATTTTGTCGTCTACTTAATCTAATTTATGATGTAAGTAAAACTGCATTTGCTCAAGCAACATTGAAACAGACGTTAGTGGTCAGTGATTGTAAGCGTGTTATCGAATTTATGGGTACATAAGCTTGTAATTACTAAATACAGTTAATCTTCGAGTAAACGCTAACATGTGAACAGTAAAACAATGCGTAATAATGAAAAAAGATACGACGTCAATATGGCGCGAATATAAAGATAAGTGCAGACGCGACACTGCTTTTATTAGATTTCAGAATTATTCGTCGAGTAACGCGTGTGAGTAACCAGCTTAATTTCGAAATATTTTTCCGACAATTTCAACTGTTCATTAGTGTTAGAATAGATAATTTTAATGTTACACATTTTAATTTCCTTAATGTTAATCATACTAAATCTAGAACCAGGCACATTTTATAGAATTTACTGATTTGCAACAAATAAATATGTTGTATAAGTAAATGATCGGTTTCTAAATTTAATTTTAACTGATACGATATTTCTCAAAATCACGAACGATTTCTTACTGTTGATCTACATCTACATCACCCGCCTTTTCCATAGAACTAATACTATTCCTTCAAATTTTCAAGTTAGCTTTGAGTATATTATGTATGTAGTGCATAGTGTAGATGCGGAAATGAGGAGAAGGCCAACAAATATTGGATAGACAAAAAATGTACTAGGTGTAGATTCTGCAGAAAAGGGGAAGATACATGAACTAGTTCAGCGACTGTGAGAATTTGGACTCGGCAGAAGAATGAAGGAATCAATGGAAGGCTACGAGGGGATGAAATATGATTATAATTTCCTAGAAACATCCCACTGCAAAACATAAATCTAACAAGATCGTTTATTTTCACAAATATTTGCATTTTCATGTTGAGCTTTCCAGTAACTTCGAGTAACTGCTTGCTAAACAACATAGATTTAATTACTTAAATCTTTAAACTGAATTGGTTAAAAACCAATTTAATTAATGACATTTTATATTCTTGAAAATGGTGTTGAATTCAGAATTTAATAAATATTCAAACTGTGTGAAATAAATTAGGCCGCTCAATTTAAAAATATATAATTTTGCTATTGCTTGTTTGTTTTTTTAGTCACAATAGTCTTGATTGAAGCGTGAGACCAGTGATTCCCAAAGTGGGCGCTACCGCTCTTGATGGGCGCTGCAGCGATCCAGGGGGGCAGTGATGGCGACAGGTGTATTTAATACATACAGGGAGGTGCATAAAAAACGGACAGAGCAGTAGTATCGTTATTAGTCATCCGATTTTCAAAATTCAAAAACCGCATTGAATTGTTCAAAGCCCGCTATAAACTGGCAGTAAATAATATGTTTTTTTCTTTTTTTCGAATTCTACTTTTTTTCTGAACACAGCGATATAATAAAATCATATTTTGCACGAACCGTAGCCGTAAAAATCAATTAAAATGTGATCACAGTGAAACGCAATTAAGTAAGCCATGAAACAAGTTATCCAGATAGAAATCATCCTAGCTTTCAAAAATTTTGCAGATTAGAACCTAATTTGCGACAATTTGGTGCATTCAAGAAACCAAAAGTTCTAGTGCGAAAATTAGATGAAGAATTAGAAATGAAATGTTTTGCTAAATGTGGAAGAAACCCCCAATACGTCTTTAGCTAAAATTGCGCAAAATTTTGGGACATCGAGAAAAACCGTCATGGCAATTCTGAAGAAACATAAGTACAAGCCATACATCCCTTGTAAAATCCAAGCATTAGAGAATAACGACAGAGAACGAAGAATCAATTTTTGTATTTTTTTTTTTTTTTGAATAGATCAAGAGAAGATTTTGCATTTCATATTTCATATTTTTGAAAGCTAGGAAGATTTCTATCTGGATAACTTGTTTCATGGCCTACTTAATTGCGTTTCACTGTGATCACATTTTAATTGATTTTTACGGCTACGGTTCGTGCAAAATATGATTTTATTATATGGCTGTGTTCAGAAAAAAAAGTAGAATTCGAAAAAAAGAAAAAAAAGATATGTTGCCATTAAAAAAAAAAAAAGTTGACAATCGTTGTTCAGAGGCGCTTCAAAATAAAATATATTATTTACTGCCGGTTTATAGCGGGCTTTGAACAATTCAATGCGGTTTTTGATTTTGAAAATCGGATGGCTAATAACGATACTACAGCTCTGTCCGTTTTTTATGCACCTCCCTGTATAAATACCTGGACTGTCGTAACATAAACATACTCTATAAGAAATACCTAAGTCCTGAAACGTTTAGGTTATTTTATTTTTTCGTCAATTTTTCAACATTCATATTTCGAGAATCGAAAGAGATGTGAGTCACATTGAACCTGCATCGAAATCGCCTAGAATTAGTCGCTCAAAACGAAA
>JAFFZR010003576.1:0-11417 GCA_018397195.1 Lethrus apterus
ATATTGTCATCCCTCCTGAGAACCATAAAAGTAATTTTTAAATGTTTTTTAAAACAAAGCTGATAAACTACGAACTAATAAATAGAATATGCTGTAAATAAGAAGATACACCAAGCTTTACATTTCACAGTTTCATAATATTAGAGAAATTACAAAATGCCATATTTTTAATAGGAGCTTGGTGGCTTGGTGTATCTTCTTATTTACAGCATATTGTATTTATTAGTTCGTAGTTTTGTTTTAAAAAACATTTAAATATCTAAAAAACGAATAGATATAGGCAAAAATTATCTTATACTAACTTATATTAGAATTACACAGGGAATTCAAAAGTGTAATAATATATAGAGTGTTCCATTTAAAATTTTAAAGTTGTTCGTGGTATAACTCAGTATAACTGAAAATAATTTTAGGTGGTGGACACCATAAATTCAAAAAACTTTTGTGCTAAAATATTTTGTATTTTGCATAACAATGGAGATATCGGAGTATATCGCACTAATGTGACACCCCGTATATACAGGTTGTTCAAAGTTATCGGCTCGCTATTGCTAACTTTCTTAGTTTTGCAGCAACAGACTTGGTTAAATTAAAACTGCATCTTTGCAGTGATTTTTCCGCTGATTACAACGGTCCACACAAAAAAACAATTGCGCATCACATTTCAGAGCCAACTCAGATAATTAGATTTTTTTCAAATGGAACATCCTGTATATTTATGTTGCAGTCGGTAGAAAATGAAATTTTGCACAAAATCTTCTTATATTATTATAGCCCAGAAATGAAAAACAAAAGTGCTACGACGATATTAAAGCAGGTCACCGGACATGGGATAACTTCGTTATTAGAGAAACTACGGTGTTGGTCAATACATCAAAAATGTGTAGTTTTTTCTGCTGATTACAATGGCATACTCAAAAAAATCGTCTGAGTTGGCTCTGAAATGTGATGCGCAATTGTTTTTTTTGTGTGGGCCACTGTAATCAGTGGAAAAATCACTGCATCTTTGCTAATTTAACCGACTCTGTAGCTCCAAAAATAACGAAGATAGCAATAGTGAGCCGATGACTATGAACACCTGTATATATATTTTTTTCATGAAAAGGGATTAAGGCGCGTGCCATGATTTATAACAATGTTTTTGTTATATCTAAAGGGTCAGACGCAACATTATAATTATGATTATAAACCAACAGCAAAGTATATCTCCTATTAAAGTCAGTAATATACGCCAAAAAAGACGAAAATTTCCTATAAATAAAAAAGTATTCACAGTTTATGAATATGCAAAACAAAAGCACGACAAAACATTTCTTGTTTCCGGAAGTAAACTTTTGCTTTCACAATTTTAAGGAAATTTTAAATATTATTGTTTAATTGAATATTTATACACAAAATGAATATTTATGGCTTTTTAAATAACACAGATAGAATAATTGGAAAATTAATAGAAGATGGAGTGCTGTCGAATAATTACAGAGACATGATAATTTTTGTTTGTAATTTTCGGTAGATAAGTTGTTAATCTTGGTAGGTGAGCTCGTACTTACTTCTCCAGGGACAGCTCGACGTAGCTTATAAAAATTACTGAAGCGCAACAAATTTTCAATTAATATATATCTTCTATTAATGCAGATATACAACTGTGTTTAATTATCGCGTACATTCTCCATGAAATCAGAAGCTGCTCTGATACGTGTTACGTAAATGAACGCATTCCGTATGTACATAGAGCATGTTAGTTTTGTTGCATTCTGATTTGCATGCAAATGCTTAAACTAATATGTCGAATGTTTCTATATTCGTTCATAATATTCGTCATCATACAAATATATAAAAGCTGAGCTTCTAAAGTGGGACACAGCGAAAAAAAATTGTTGCAGATGTTTCTGAATACAGTTGGAATATTTTTTTATATTTGAAGAGAAATAATTTAGCATGGGAGCATAGGTTAACTTTAGAAAGTTAAATGCGTTTTTGTAACATATTTGAGCTGGTTATTGTTGTTGACATTATTAATCAAAAAAATTAAAATCATCAATAAAACTAAAAAGTTAACATATTATAATAACTAGCCTGTTAATTATTTTAGAATGTTCAATCTTTGCCTTGCTTCCTACCATTTCGATTCAAATATTTTTGCAAAAGCTAAAGGTATAATTTATGTAATCAACTTCATTCAGCATTTGTTTAATGTTTACACACCTAAATATTTTGTCCTGTTCCCTTTCCTTCTTTCCATTATACTTCGGTTGCCTTTACTTTATTGTGCGGTATGTCAAGTTAGCTTAATATTTCCATTCATTATGTTCCTATCATGATCAATTTATGTGCCGATCATTCGATTTCTTCAATTCCCATTTTGATATTCTGAACTGATTGATACTTTGATACTTTGATACCCTCCGTCGATCTGTTGTCTAACACTTTCCCATCTGCACTTAATGACAATCACATTCTTCCCATTGTATTAAAGACGAGTTGATTTCTCAACACTAACTTTTATACTCTTCGGCATAAATGAATGATGCTATTGATATTCTTCAACAAAATTGTAATTTTTACATTTACATTATTAATTAATAATTTGATTTCCCTCGTTTTTTTGATTAACGGTTCACTCGTTGTTTTCTATAATACATAGAGCACGCAAAAAGTTTTATAATCTTTAAAAATTACAGGCCATGAATATTAAAGAAGAATGGTAAAAAATGTATTAAATTTGTTTGTATTTAAAATTTTGAACAAGCGTGTGGGCGACTAGCCTCGCAAGTGTACAATTATGTTGTCAAAAGCACCTACAACCTCTTCAAATAAAATTAGTGTTAATTTGGTTAAAGATTTTTATAGTGCGTGGGAATGCATTTTATAGTTTATAATTTCAAATGTACCATTTATGACAACTTACAGATTCTATTTCTTAAATTACAAGAACACGGTTTGATTTTTGTGTGGCATTCGAAAACAGAATAAATCAAACAAATATTGGTTGTTCCTTAATTACTTAACAATATGTGCATGAAACAATTTAATTGAAATAGAGATAATTTATATTCTATGTGTAATAACCACTTATAAAAAGAGAAAATGAGGAACAATAAAACACAATAAACACAGTTTGAGTGTTTTAAATCGAGATGTACATAGGCGGAGTCGAAAAGATGCGCAGAGAGCGAATGTTTTACCGAAGGCAGTATTAGAAACCGATATCTGCGCCGGTTTATAGCCATGTACAACTCGATTTAAAGCACTCTACTATAGCTGAATTCATTTCAAGAATGTAATACGTTTTAAGAGTGCTGGAAACTGACAAAGGATAGAACAACAAATTCCTTATAAAATCGATTTGGCAGCGGCAAGTGACAAATTCCATGTAACGCCAGGACTGGCGAAGAATAAAAATGCTATCGTGAAATATGGAATATATATCTATCTAACTATATGGAATGCGATGTGAAATTTGAGACCGCAATAACGGAGGTTCTAGTTAATTTAAATTTTCAAGGAATATTACACTTAAAATTTCTTAGTAATGATTTTCTGCCAACTTCAGGCGGAGAATAATATAATTCTACGAATTGTTTATATATTGCGGTGTTATTCGTGCACAACCTTAATAAAACTTAATAAATATTTATTTAAAACTAAGTAAAGTTGTCTCTAGAATCGGTTCGGTATATAAGTTTTATATCGGAATGTAGGCAGTTAGGTGTGCAATTTTTGTGTGTTTGTCCATGGGCTGAATTGGATAACCAACTACAGGAACTTCCTGTGAAGCCGAAAGGATTTTCATATTCGGACTGCAGTTGGGTCATTCCTGGGTTACGAACAGCACCACGGACATCCTTCCTTCTGACATGCCACTCCAAGGATGAGATTTTATTTTTGATTTCAATGTTTTAACCTAAAAAACATCGTGAATTAGTATTTTGTTTAGTTGGGTTAATTTTTATTATAAAATAATATGTTAGGTGGGTAATTTTAATTTCTTTAAGTTTAATTTTTGGGGATTTCGTAATTTTTAAGTTTGAAATTATATTATGTTGGATGCATGGGAATTTGGAAGTGCCATTTTCCATGGGCGAGTTTTTTGTTCAATAAAATTGTTTATAAAAGACACGAAATTTTGTTAACAGGGATTATTATTAGATTAAGATTAGAGAACGACTCGTCAATTTGACTCCTCTTGTAAATAAGTAATTAGATTTTGTATTAGATTTGATTTTTTTGTGTATTAATAGGAACAGTTTAGTTAATTTTGGTAAGTAGATATCATTTGATGGAGATTTTCTTTGGTATAAACATTTACATGTAACACGTAGGCAACGTGATTTCTTTATTTTATAAGGTAGTAATTTTCATTTTTAATGTGACACGTGAGTAACGTGAATTTCCAATTGATTAGCATTTACATGTAACACGTGGACGACGTGATTTCTTATTTATTAAGGTCATTAAGATTTCATTTAAATGTGACACGTGGGTAACGTGAATTTCTTTTCATTAATTTAGATAATTAAGTAACGTTTATATATAACACGTGTGTAACGTGATTTCCTATTTATATAGGTAATTAAGGTTTCATTTAAATGTGACACGTGGGTAACGTGATTTCTTCTGTAGTTAAGACATTTAATCTTGATTATACGTGTAACACTTGTGTAACGTGAATTTCTTTTTCTCACATAAACACAACCAGGTCGAATCATATAATTTGTCCGTCAGAAGGATGAAATCTCATAAGCACAACGACAATGTGGTCCGTAGATGGGAATGAAGTCGAACTATAACGGCGGAAGAAAAGAAATTTATAAGTAAAATAAATTGGTACTTACTTTATAGTTGTAAAATCCAGTAATTTAATAAAAACATGCATGCACCTTTCGACACATAAAGTTAGGTTATTTGACATGTAAAAATATCTGTTGATAAAGTAGGGATTTGTATTTACGTGTGCGTGTGTACGATAATAAATTATATTAGTTCGTAAAATGACCATTTTATTTTCTCATATAACCTATAGAAAGCTGTAAATGATAAATATTTATATAAGCGGTTCCAATTAATTAAAAAGATAATTAATTAGGAAGCAAAGAACACGGCAATATGTATTTAGTTTTTGTTTGTTTATTTGTGAGTGTGCGGTGCTACCCGAACGCTTCTCAAGCTCTTGCTTATCGAGAATTAATAATTAAAATAAAATAAAAGGTAGTTAGTAAAGGCGGTAGGACTTACTGAAAATCCTTCTTTCGTTCATTTCAACGATTTGTTACTTGTTCTAACAACGATCTTCAAATGAATATTAAAAAAGGAAAAGAAGTGCGTGATGCGACAAGCACCTGCAATAAGAACCTGTGAAAAATAAAACAGTCTACTGAACAGTGCTTCGTGTTCATGTTAACATCAGTACTCCTTAATTGAGCACTTATATTCAATATCACAGAGAAACACAAAATTAGGTATTTTAAGTTCTAAACAATTTAAAGGAGAATAACAGCTAATACGAAAAATTATGATCATAATGACTTATTTATTAGTGAAGATTTGTTACCGTTTTTCTTATAATAGTGCAAAGATGCTTTTGGTCCTCTTCTAGGAAATGCATCTCGAGGGTTTTTAAAAAATGAATGCTAGATTTTTAACTGAACCCTAAAAATTAAAATCCGAAAAATACGGTAAAAGCGCACATTGGAATTTAACTAAAAACTTCTATTACATAATTTCAATAACAAAATATTCTTACAATCTCAAAAGAAATTTTCTGGAGGAAGCACAATTTATTCTATGCTCGATAAATTAATACCACAAAAACCTATGACATTCTCATGGATAACGTCTAGCGATTTATCACGGAATTTTTATGTATAAATAATCAATTTGTATACGTTTCTTACCGAAGTAATTTCATAGACGCGTTATTTAGTTACGGATAAGGTAATTTTGTCAGCCGCTCTAAGTAAAGTAATACGCAAAAATCGAATATAATTGTATAGGTTGTCCGTTATTTAATCCTGGATTATATACATTATTACCGTTAGGTGCAATTTTCCGACGATACATTTAATTTGTTTAAATTTAATTCGATATAACTGACGCGCTACCGACGGTTTAATTTAATTTTCCACATAGTAATGTACTTTACGTGTTACATTAATTTCACCCTATAACAATTTTAGCGAATATAATTTCCAATCTAGTGGCGGCATTATCGTTACTATTCTATTATATTTTTGTTATTACAGGAAGAATTAAGAATTCCCCGAAACGACGGGTCGAATGAAGTATTTTTTGCAAAAATAAATTCCAAAAAATGAACAAAAGAAAACTTTTAGAAAAGGTTATTGTACAAATAATTGTCTGTTGCACAGTGAAAATAATAAGTTTTTCCGTATCGTAACCTATTTCTCGGAAACAGTATTGTTTTCTATCACAGCTCTGAAGGCGCCTCCATATCACAAATGTGAATATTCAAAATAAATATACAACAGTAAATAAATAAGCTTGTATATTTCTTGTAGTATGGTGAAAAAGGTGAAAATCGAAAGAAAACCTAAACTTAACAATTTTGTGAATACGAAACATTGTATGAACTTTCTAATGATTTCAAATACACACGACAACATTTGCTGTGAGAAAGTTTTTAAAAGAATGTTTTAATTGTAACTATAAAATATGCTTTAATAATCTCAGCAAATTTATTAGGTATTTGATTTGTTAATTTTAAAATATATAAAATTAGGTGAGAAATAGCCAATTTATTCCTCATAAATTAAAGCAAATTTTGTAAGAATTTGTGCTGCAAATTTTGTATGTTATTAAGCTATTTTGAGAGTTTTAAGAAAGTATTATGATATAAAAATATTTTTGTTATATTTAATAACCATAAAAATGCAGAATAAATGGTGTAACAATTCGTGCTAAGTATAGGTTATTTATTTAATACGGATGAATAACCAGTGAGCAAACAGGATTTAATAATAATCATAAGAATACAGGCATTAATTTTGTTATTGCATTATTATGTAGGAAAATGAATATAAAAATAAATGAACCATGAAAATATCGAAGTATAGTCTTTATGCAGCAGTAACCAACACCCAGACCAAGTTAAGTTATTACAGGTTAAACTGAAAAAAAAAACAATACAAGACACATTCAAGTCCATACGGCTTGATAAGACTCGATTACGATATCGAATTTTATCTTCTCAGACGTTTCTAAAGACGGGTTGGTAAATACAAGTCGACTGTAAATCGCGTCAACTTATGCCTAAAGGTGTAAATGCTTAACAGGTTTTTAGTTACTGGACGCATTTGTACTTTGTGTACGTATAGCCTGACATTCGCTTATGACACAATTGCTCACCTCGAATATATGTTTAAGTAGATTTTGTGGTTATCTATTTCAAATTTATGATCCTTTACACAAATATAATACTTGCAAATATTTTTTAATTTTAGCTTCTCATATCTTGTGAGACAGACAATGAGTAAAGATCAATCTTATTTAAAATTAACCTATTCTATAAAACGAATTAAATGTTTCACCATTCAGGATTCTGTTTGTGTGGATATATCTGTTCAAAGGAGATATGAACGTTAATTTTGCACAAACGGATAGTCTGGTAAGCAATTTATACAGTTTATTATTAAAATGATCGTAGTGCAGCGACGCTGAACTTAACCCACTATCCATACTATCCATACTACTAAATCATAAGCAGAATGTATTTGTTTGCTACATACATTTTCCCAAACTTCCCAAACTGTTACAACGACTTATATTAATCAATGAACTTTTCGCTATCATCTACACAGTTCTACACCATTTTGTTCTTCAATGTCAAAAAAAAACCACAACTGATATTAAAAATTTTCTCAAGAATTTCAAATATTTCAAAACGCGAAGAGTTCGTATTCTCTATCGAAAATGTGCTAGGTATTTTATTTTATAAATAGCGACAAACTCGACTGGAAAAGTTTGAAACATAAACACTACCATACTAGCGCTGCATAGGTTATGAGGGGTGTTTCCATGAGGAGTACATACTTTAGCTACTTATTTAATTATTTATTTGTTTAATATAACTACATAGCTAATAAAAGTTAGTGGGTATTAATGCAGCTGTTTTAAATTAGTCATGCTTACGGAAATTTTATTTTTTCCTTCATCAAGACTCTAAAAATTATTACAGTTTCACTTATATATTTACAGAGTTGACTATAATTTACAGTTGATATTTTCTTAAAAATATAATTTATAGGTAAAAACCTGTCAAATTTGTGGTATTAAATATTGAAATTAGCCCACGCGAAAAAAAACGAAAATATTCAACGACATTCTGTATAACTGAACACAGTTCTCTTTCGTATAAAGGACTGCCTCACTATGACCATGATCCTACAGGTGTGAATCTGGGGCAATAACAAAAAGCGAATTTTAGGAACACGGAATGTCAATGGACATCGTAAACAGTCACGAAATAGACTCGAATGCTCAGTTGCATCAAGGTACGATTAATTAATCCGTATTACTTTCTATATAAACCATTGTCTATATTACAGTTATACATACCGGGTGTAGAATGGATTTTCGTACATAGGGATTTTACATGCAAAACTAATAATTTGCGAATATTCCCTCCCCTAATTATTTTACCACAAAACCTTAAATACAAAAATTGTAGAGGATGAAAAATAGGTCCCAATTTTTTTCTTCTTCGTTTATTAACACCCTCCGGGACTGCACAATTAAAGGAAAAATAATTGAAGAAACAATACAAAATAGCAACAGCCGTGACGTGTGTTAACCAAAGTAACAAAATTCATTCATTTGACACTAAAATTTTACAATTTTAGTAGGGGCGTTTAAATCTGTTTTAAGAATAGGTTTTAAGTCGTTTGCAGAAAAGAAAAAACTGCTGAACAGATTTTAAAATTTTATTGAATGTGATAATAAAGGTAGTTGTAATAATAATAAAATTAAATATTCAAACAAGTCTCCGTTGACAGCTGAGCAGTACCCCAATCTGTCGTAACAATTTCTTCCATTGTATGGCCGATCATGCAATATTCCCCACAGAAAAAAATCATTTGGCGAAAGATCTGGAGATCTTGGAGGCCAATTAATTTCTCCATTTCGACCTATCCAGCGATTTGGGAATGCATGACTTAAGTAGTCTACAACATCGCGCTGGTAATGTGCCGGACATCCATCCTGTTGATACCAAAATTCCTAATTAATTCCCAATTTGTTGATAGCTGGCCCGACTTCTTCTTGCAAAAAATTTAAATACGCAGCACCAGTTAAGCGGTCTGGAATAAAGAACGGTCCAATTATGTGTGGACCTGGTATGTCAGCCCAAACATTGACACTACCCAGGTATTGCGTATTAGTCTGCAACGTTAAATGTTCATTTTGTATACTCCAGTAGCGATAATTTTGTTGATTTGGTTCACCAGTTAACTGAAATCGATACTCATCGCTGAATAAAATCCTAGATAAAAAGTTTCGGTCGTCATTTGCCATCTCCATCATTATTTCACAAAACTGCATTCTATTTTCTTTATCCTTCTCGAATATTTTTTGGTGCTTTTCGTATTTATAAGTCCGAAATCGCGGATCTTGACTGTTTAAAATTTTCTGAGCAGTAGTGAATCCCCAAATTATTACCTATTTGTCTTAAGGAGACATTTTTGTTCTCTGCAACGCTTAAGAGAACGTCATCTACCTTCTCTCTACTTGCACCAGCTGTTACATTCTGGCACTTACATTTCTTATTAACGGTGCCGTTGGTCTCAACGTGCCTAACAATTCTATTCAGGGTGTTCAAATTTAGAATTGGGAGAATCCAGTAAAAGTTGCTTGTATGTCCTTAAAAGACAATCCAGAGTAGTACCATTTAATAAAGCTGAGTTTCTCTATTGTGTTTAACATTTTCCTATAAAATAATTAGGGGAGGGAATATTCGCAAATTATTAGTTTTGCATGTAAAATCCCTATGTACGAAAATCCATTCTACACCCGGTATGCAATACCATCGAGAAATTAAAATATCATATGATCGAGGAAATTTATGTATTTGAGGGTTCTTCTTTGTTGAAAGTTTCCCTATTTAGACCAAATTTACCTTTGTCACGACAAGTTTCGAAAAGAAAAAACTTTCGTCTAAATAGGGCATATGCCAACGCTGTTCAGTAATTAATGCAAAATCCCCAGCAAGAGAGATTAGGATTATTAGAAACCAAAAAAGGAGAAATGGAACAACAAAAGCTAAAAAAATATAAGAAATATTGTGGTCAAAGGAAAGTATGCAATGCATGTTTAAAGAAAAAATAGGGGTACGTTCAGAACGCTGATAACGCACTTCTCACAACTATCATCATCTTAACCGCGAACAGTGCATTTCCACGAGCCACAGGTATGGTCACAGATGGACATCGTAAAAACTCCGCTGACAATGTTTTATACAATATTCTACAGGCTATTCAAAGTTATCTGCGCACTATGGCTATCTTCGTTATTTTTGGAGCTACAGAGTCTGTTAAATTAGCAAAGATACAGTGATTTTTCCGCTGATTACAATGCTTCACACAAAAAAACAATTGCGCATCACATTTCAGAGCCAACTCAGATAATTAGATTTTTTAAATGGAACACCCTGTATATTTATGTAGCAGTCGGTAGAAAATGAAATTTTGCACAAAATCTTCTTATACTACTATAACCCAGAAATGAAAAACAAAAGAGCTACGACGACATTAATACAGGTCACCGCACATGTGATAACTTTGTTAGTAGAGAAGCTACAGTGTTGGTCAATACATCAAAAATGTGTAGTTTTTTCTACTGATTACAATGGCGTACTCAAAAAAACAGTTGCGAGTCGCATTTTCGAACTAACAAAAAAAANNTATACAGGGTGTTCAAAGTTATCTGCGCACTATTGCTATCTTCGTTATTTTTGGAGCTACAGAGTCGGTTAAATTAGCAAAGATACAGTGATTTTTCCGCTGATTACAATGCTTCACACAAAAAAACAATTGCGCATCACATTTCAGAGCCAACTCAGATAATTAGATTTTTTTAAACACCCTGTATATTTATGTAGCAGTCGGTAGAAAATGAAATTTTGCACAAAATCTTATACTACTATAACCCAGAAATGAAAAACAAAAGAGCTACGACGACATTAATACAGGTAACCGCACATGTGATAACTTTGTTAGTAGAGAAGCTACAGTGTTGGTCAATACATCAAAAATGTGTAGTTTTTTCTACTGATTACAATGGCATACTCAAAAAAACAATTGTCAGTCGCATTTTCGAACTGCTTGCTTTGATACTCATTTACTTATTTTATATTAAAATTTGGCCTTTCATCTTACGGTTGTATGTACTATTAGAAGAGTATTCTA
>JAFFZR010003579.1:0-11086 GCA_018397195.1 Lethrus apterus
ACTCCAAAACGGCTAGATTTTAGTACAGGGTACCCTTATAAGTTTTGGTGTAGAATTGTGAGTAGAATCTGAAAAACGATGAAAAAATATAACATTCCATTTAAAATAACAAAGTTGGTATGCACTTCCGGTACAACCGGAAGTGATACAGGAGCGCCAATAATTTAGAATAAGAGATCAGTTGGTGTATCTTATAATTCCAAGTTATTAGAGTTGATATATTTCTGGAACACGGAAAAGTTCTAACGAACCACTTTCGTGAATGACCCTGTATATGGTTTGTTGGTGATTAAATCACAATTGAAGTCGCTATACTCTCGGGCCCGTTTTGTAGAACGGACTGTATATTTCCCCGATTAAATTATATTTTATTTCTTACTAAAATATATGATATATGTTTTTTTTTGAATCGCCTATCGTATATTAAACGACGTTCATTTGTTTTTACTTACTTCGTACTGTCAAAATTAAAACTGTCAAAATATCACACGAACATAAAAACATTGTTCAATTGTTAATTTTTCGCAAATTTCTTACGACGCTTTTTTTACATTTTGTTACTACGAATCTTTCAAATTGTCACATGGGTAAACGGAAAAATGTCTAAACGTCAAAGTAACCGCAAACTGACTAAGTAAAAGTCAAAAATAGGTAATCACAACACAAAGTCACAAAAATAATCTTTTGTTTGATATTGTCCGTCATGCGATGAAACTTCAATTGTATCTTACGAACAAAAGAATTGAACGCCGAATTTTCTTTCAATGGAATCGCTACGGTGAAAAAGTGTGTCCATGAGGAAAACACGTTTCACGCCCCATCTAAGTCCGATTTTCTCGCACAGTTTGAGCGCGTCGATCGTAGTTTGTTTTGGATACAAACTGGAAAAAAAAACCAATTGACGTGTTCGAAGCGAGCAATCAGAAAGATATGTTTCTTTGTGCGGCGCTTTTTCTGCAGGAAGTCGTTATTTTTCTTCGCTAATTGAAATCTCCGTTCGCTTCGCCGACTTCGGACGCGATTCATAAAAGTCATCGCCTGCCGCGATCCACTTGAAGATTTCTACGTCGAGGGAATCGCACCAATTAACTAACGAGTTGAAATTGCGTCGTTAAGGGATTTGTCGACGAGTCATTCATTCTCGAACTTTTTTTTCGGTTGTAAACGAACAACAAATTAAATTGCAAATTGTTCAAAATTTCAAATCAATTTTCCAAAAATAAACATGTTTATTTCGTTCACGTAGCGAAGCGCCGCTGAGAGCTTTTTCGCGAAAATAATTTCCTAAGTAATGATAGGGCGGGGGGCAACACCGCGCCGACTTTATTAAAATGATGAAAGATGTTTGCTGATGGCGGCCGGAATTTCTCCGTTACTCCATTAAAAACATCGGCCGAACGGATAAATTTACGGCGTGAAAGAGCCATTATTAAAATCGCGAGCGTTTGTTTCGTCGGTCGGCGAATACAGGCGTTGGAATGGGGGGTGGGGGGGTTAGATTAAAGAAAATCCTCGAGGAAAATTGTTTTGTTTCGACGCACGTAGAAAACGTCGACAGGTGGCGTCGTTTCCGTGTGTGGCCTTTTGTTTGCAACATTTTTATCTCTTTTCAACTCAAAAGTTCTGAGAATAATAATAATTTCAAGATATTTACCTTTGTTTTTCTTGAGTTCTAACTGAATATGAAACTTTAAAATGTAATAACTAATATTTATTATACTGAACAAATAATAATAATAATTTTGTGGTTCGAAATATGTATTTTTTTTTTAAATAAATTTTATTATATTTCAAACTTTAAGAAATACAAAATATTGTTTTGGAATTTTTATTACTTTTAAAACTTTGTGTTAAAAATACTCTTTTGTTTTTCCACCAAATGAAAACAATTTTATGTTCGTTCGATATTTTGACAATTTTGAAGTTTGACAAGTTGTGACGCCTTTTAAAATTGAGTTAAAACAAACGAACGTCGATTAATGTGCGATGCGATACGAAAAAAGCAATCGAACAAAGTATTTCAGGCCATATTTTTATTTAATTGTTTACCATTTTGACATTTGCGAATTTTTAATATTGACATTTGTGATATTTTTACATTTTGAAACAAAAATAAAGTGCGAAAACAAATGAGCATCGTGTAACACGCGAAGTTTCCAAAAAAAAAATAATAATAAAAACTCAACATTAGTTCGGCAGTTTGACAGTTGTGACGACTGTTTAAATGAATTAAGAAAACAAATGAACATCGTCTAATGTACGGCGTTTAATTTAAAAACGAAACAATTGAATATTTAAGAACATGTGGGCAGGTTAGGAAGTTGACGATTTGACAGTTTTGAAAATTTACTGCTATGACGATTGCGTTTTAAAATGAATTAAAAATAAATGAAAATCGTTTAATGTGATATATTTGGTCACAAAAAAATTAGTCGATTTGATAAATGATATTATTGAATTTAAATATTTGACATTTCTTATTTGTTTTTTAGATTTTTGACGTTTATATAACATTGACGTTCTAAAATTTGTCATTTGTTTAACACAGACGCTTTAATCCCACCTTTAAAAAAAATATTTGATATTTTCTAATCTTTGCAATGACGGGCCGGAAAAACCAATCACCGCTTTGCTTTTTGCTTTTTAACACAGACTTTCTTTATAAAAAGATCTTAAAAACTAAAAAATAAAATAAAATAAAGGGATTTAACAGTTACGCGTTGAGCTTTGCATCGCTTCAATCCCTTCGCAAAATCGTCGGAGCTTTCAACGTAGCTTTCGGCGCCGACGCTCCTTTTTACGTTTAATTAAGCCGTGAAAAATGCGAGCAAAAAGCACGTAATGCGATTTTTTCCCGCTCCTTCCGGAACGACTCGTTTCTTGCGTTTCCGGTATCGGAGAAGCTTGAGCTTTCTTACGCGAACGAACCGTAGTTTTGTGTTTTGTGACAAAAAAATTATCGGCCCGATAAACCGCAATTTTACGAGCGCCGGATTTTATGCGAATTCGGCTCGACTCGACTTAAAATACTTGCGAGACTCAAAGCTCCTTCCTTACATGTTATTAGCGTTATTACGACGTATAAATAAACAATGCGGCGTTTATTCAGCGCCGGAAAGTTTCCGGGAAATCGTCGAGAGTTCCGGAAAAGTTTTCTTGTTAGTGATGTCGTAATTTTATCGAATAGGCGACACGGAAAAGTTCATTCGAGCGACAAGGGAAAAACGGTCGAATTGTGACGAAATTTATCGTGGGTTCGATATCTTGATGCTAGTTATTTTTTTTTTATGGAAAGCGAATACCAAATGAAATTTGGTAAGTTTGATCAAAAAAATTAATTATTTGACGTATTAAACAAATTTCTAACGCTTTCGGTTCAAATGGAAATTGAATTAAATTTCATATTTTAAAATCAGCACCCTGTATATTTTGACATTCTCGTATCTGGGAGAATATTCTGCATCTGTTTAATTTACAGGAAGCATATTTCGAAATATCCTATTTAAAGTATTCAATATTTTATTTATGACCATAGGGTGCCATGATTCATTTTTTTAGAGATATCAGTGTTTTCATACAACCTTCCGTTTATATTCAGCGTTTTTCGTTTATAAACGGTTTAAAGTTATTTATTGACAGTTGTTTAAAACAAATGAATTTCTTTAATTAACATGGCGGTATATGATTTTTTAAATAGAAGTTTAAAAAAAATCGATAGAAATATTAAAGCGTCAAAAATATAGGAAATTGAAATTTCAAAGAAGGAAATGTCAGAAAACGTCCCTACAAAAAAAACGACAAATAAAACAACAAAATAAACTCTTGAATCAATAAAATAAGAAAAACAAAAAATGTTCATTTGTTCTTTTTAGCAGACGCATTGCGTGTCAGGTGAGATTGTCAAAACTGTTAAACTTATCTGAATGTCAAAAATGTCAACGACTTAATTTTAAATCTGAAATCTGAAACAAACAAAATACTTTAAAAAACAATAGTAACACGAAAGCTGAATCAAAATCCGTTGCTCCATTGTTTTTTTCTGTGAGCATTCAACTAAATGCACTTATGAGAGTTCGTTTTATCTTACGGACGTCCCCTAGCGCCGTCGTGACGAACTAGACAATCAGTTTCAATAAACTTCTTTTGGTGAGATAACCCCCACCCCCCTCCATTCAGCGTTCGCTTCCGGTGAAAATCTCGGCTATCGTATATCTTTCCTCTCGTCCCGGCAACTTTCGAGGATAAATCAAGAAGTCTGGTTGAAAGTTCGCGTCGCGACGGATCTCGAAACAAAAGACGTCGAAAAATCGTACACTTAAACGCAGATAACGCGCACAATGCACACAGTCGCCGAACGCGATACGGAAAATCCAACGAACGTTTCGGAAAACAGAAGGCGTGGAACCGGTCAGACGGTTTCAAAACATTTCGTGCATTTCGTAATTCTATCCTTTTTTCAGTTTCAGAGAAACAAAAAAATGATGATGTCAGTAAACTGACTAAAAAAACAATGGAATGAATATTTGAACAGCATTTTTAATTCAATTTTGGTTTAATTAATGGTTTTAACAGTTTTTGACTGAAAAAAAAAACAACTGATGACTTTAAATGTGCTTAAATTGACGGAAACAATTGACTAGCGTCGTTTTGAACCGTATTTAGAAAAACAAAACATATAACCAAATGACCAATGAAAATGTTTAACGTTTGATTACGAGGAACAATCGAACAACGAATTTTTGAACGATAATTTTTATGCATTTTTGCATTAGATTCGTTTTAAATTTTGTTTAATTTGACATTTTTCAAATAGCGTAAAAACAAATGAACATCGTACGGAGTTAGATAAAAAAAAAAACAACTGAACGCTGTATTTTTTAGTCGTTCTTCTAGTTAGTTTTTGACAATTTTGAATTGCACTTCGTGACTTTTTTTTTAATAAAATAAAAACAAATGAAAGTTTTCATTTTCAAAAACTCAAAATTGACGCAATTACGGCCGACCATGTTCGAACAATATTGGCCATTGTGTTTCCATCAATTCGACGCGAAATTATTTTTCAAACAAAACAACTCGCAATAAACCGGTAGCCTGGATTGGGCCGAATTGAAACAAACGACCGCCGCGATAAAACACGAACGTACGGCATTTTGTAAATTAAATAGAATTGCGAAATCCGTCCGAAAATTATGTTTTTCTATTGAGCGATTTGTTTTAACGTTGGCTTTGGAAAATTGATTTTTTGCGCGTTTTTTTTTCATTGTTTTTGTCGTGTTGAGGAATTTTTATCCGTTTGTCAATTTAAAAGTTGTTTGTGTGCGAGTCCCTCGTCTGTCTGTCTCTACGTTATTTTTTATATATTATATATTTATTTTGCTTTGATCTATACAGTACGATTTTCATTTATTTTATTTTTTCGTCTTTTTAGGTGTGTTTAATTATGTGATTATTCACTGGCGATTTTGAAACGATAATTTTGACATGTATTAACACTTTTTGCAGTGAATTTGACAGTTCTGTTTTTAGTTGACAGTTCTATTTTTATTTCACAGTTCTGTTTCTATTGGACAGTTTTGACGTTAATAAGTTTAAAATTTGACAGTTGTGACGTTTTTTGCCAACTTTAGAAAAATAAAGTTAAAATGGCGACGCAGTTAAGTTCTTCGAACTTTGGAAAATGAGAGGGAATCAAGGGACAAAAAAAATAATGGTTAAAGTTGATTGTGTTAATATACAGTGCCGTCGTTTAGTCTGGAAACCTGGGAATAAAAAGTTGTCCGTTTATTTATGGAAAAAATCCTCGTACAGGTCAATTTTTATTTTTTATTGCACACATTTTGACATATCGTTCAAATTTTTTCCGCCATATTTGAAAAAGGTATGACGTCATCGCCATTTTTTTTAAATAGCGACTTTCATTTTTTTTGGTAGATTTGAATACTTCGTCAAATTCTAAAACCAAAAATGTCCAAAAAGTATGATCTTGAACTGGTAAATTTTCGAAATAAACGCCTTTGAAGTTAAAAAAAAAGAAGTTTTCCAGTTCAAGATCATACTTTTTGGACAATTTTGGTTTTAGAATTTCACAAAGTATCCAAATCTACCAAAAACATTGGGGGCCATCATTTAAAAAAAAATGACGATGACGTCATAACTTTTTCAAATATGGCGGAAAAAATTTGAACCATGTGTCGAAATGCGTGCAATAAAAAATAAAAATTGACATGTCCGACAATTTTTCCTATAAATAAACGGACAACTTTTCATTTCCAGGTTTCCAGATTAAACGACCGCACTGTATAAGTAGTCCATCATAGGCCTAATCCATTAAAAAGCCTTGATCATTAAAATGCCTTAATCGATAGCACGCCTTAATCCTTAAAACGCCTTAATTTATAGCAGCCTTTATCTTTAAAACGCCTAAACCGTAGAACGTCTGCATCCCATTTAATACCAGTGCCTGCCCGGATTTTTTTTCCATCGCTGTAGATACATAAAATACCAATACGTGTACGGAAATTTTTTCCATCACTGTATATGCATGAAAAAATATCTTTCTTTATCCAGTAATAATAGTAAATAAATATGTATAAGTTATAGAAGGCAACTCAATATTTTATTGTATTTTTTCAAAACAGCTAGAAGAAGCGAATAATTGAATTTAAAAAACATTTTCCGACAGGAATTCATACATTCAACACGTTGAAAAGAGAATAAAAATCGCCTTCACAAATTTAAATATAGATATCTATCGATCCGTTGAAAAATAAAAATTGGTTAATTTTCAAAGAAAATGGAAAACTCTAATGTAACTGTAGGTAAAATATTAAAGGACGCTTTTCATCTCGTCCACGTTGCAACTAAAACATTATCAAAAATGTACGTTCGAAACATTTCATTTTTAAATTTAATTATAAAAGAATTTTTAATTTTTTTCCATTTTCCAGCATGGAAACACAACGTTCAACGCACTGATGAAAACAATAAAAAGTCATAGATTTTTCTTGGTTTCCGTTCGAAACTCTGCAAACGGTATATAGGAAAAATAACGCTGGGTCCAAAGTTAAAAACGATGTATAAGTTGATTTTGATGACAATCAACTTACACATCGTTTTTAACTCCTCGATATATTAAAATGATAATAATTCGTCATCGTTAAGTGAACACTGATGATTCAACAATATTTACTTTAGCTAAAATTAGTATGAAGCTTAAAATGAATGAAACTTTGAAAATTGTTCTTACAGAAAAGCCTTTATTCTTTACAATTTACGTTACGTATTTATTTTATTTGCGAATTTTGTCTTCTTCATCCCACCTCATTCTTTTGCTATATTTTCAATCCTCCTTCCCCTTATCACACATTAATCTATATATACATAATATAATTACCTTTTTCCTGCCAACATTTATCCCAACCCAATTTCGTGTAATCACCACCCAACGTTTCCACTTATCCTTTTTTCCGTACCTCCTATAGTCAAATTTCATCCCGTATTTCCACGCCTGAACCTGATTATGGTCTACTTATGCTCTGCCGAATATATAATTTCTCGCTACATTACCTGATACTTGCTTGCCCCTTCGGCAATATTACACAACATACATCTTATTTCTTTCCACTTTCCTCCCCAGTTTCTTTGGCAAAGTGCTGGCAAATATTTTATAACGCACGACCATTGACTTAGTTCCTTTATAATTATCTACATGTTTCTTGTCACATTTTACTAAACCGACACAATAATTCCCATCCGCAGCTCTCTTACTATGTCGTTCTTTCCATTCATACCTTATTTATTATTTCCCATAATTTCCTCCAGATTACCTCCGTAATTGCAGTGCTAAGCGAGAATTGAGCATGCTCCTCCTTATCTACGTAAATGTATGTCAGTTTGTCAAAATTAGAATTCTCTTAAATAGGTTTTTGTAACATAAAACTAGAAACTTAAAACTATTATACCTATAGTATTTGTTAAACAAAATCTTACTTGTGGATAGTCATAGAGATATATTAAAAAATGTTAGTTTTTAATTTTGAATCGAGAAAATATAAAGAAATTAATAAGTTTTGCATTATGTCAGTAACCAGGTCGAGTCATTAGGAAACTGATAATGGTATACGTATTAACTGAAGAACTAATTCTCGATACACAAATCAGACTTAGATATTACCAATTTTCATTTTTCTGATGTTTGATCATGCCCTTCTCATGTTTCATCAAACAACAGAACAACAGTATAAACGCATCACATGAAAACAAAATCGGACAACTTTCGCTGGCGTGTCCTCTCCTCTAATAGATGGAATAGGACAGGATGGGGGCGTGCAGTTAGGAAAGAATAGGATTTAGTTGCTTGCTTATACGAATGACTCAGTATTGCTAACGGACAATGAAGGAATATGATAGGCATGGCATGGTGGAAAGATTCAAGAGATTCCCTGACAAAAAACTGCTACAGATGAATTTTAAATCGACAAAGAATATGATATTTAGGAATGCAGGAGGAAGACAAAAAACTATAAAATGGAAAGATGATGATAATATCAACCTTGAAGGGCATGTAAAATAAGTTTCTGAGAAGTAATGGAGGACGGAGGATGTATTAAAGCGCGTATTATGGAATAAAATAGAGCTCGGCAATTTAAGAGAACTTTGTGAGAAGCATCCTGATGAAGATTATCCTGAGAATACAAACGGCTAGAAACAATGTTACATAGAAGTTTAAAAAGGACACTAAAACTGGAAAGATCAACGCCAGAATATGTCGTTTTGAACGAAACGGGAAGAGAGAGAGAAGGGAGAGGAAATGGAAATTGAAGTAGGGAAAAGTGTAGTGAAGTACGAAATAAAAGTGAGGGATGGATATGAGGAAGGATGGTTGTGGAAGAGGTGAAGAAAAGGGAAGTGAGAAAACAAAATCTGTCAAGATGGGAGAAGAATAGGTTAAAAATGTATGAACGGAGGGGGATGGGTGGCAGTGAAGATGGAAAAGAAGGGTAAGGATATGGTTTAATGAATGGAGGGAGAGAAGTGATATAACAAAATTCAAAAGACAAGCTACAACAGAAAATTTGGTACCATCAAATTAATATAAATTAAGCTTATTTATTGATTCAAGGGCCTAAACCTTAAAACCTCCATGAATTTTATAACCTTAGATTAAAATACACCACAAAGTCTGAAATATCAACGACACCAAAAAAGTTTTTCAAAAACTCTCAGATAACGATTTTTAAACAAGAAAAATAATGATTTCCAGCTAGGAAGTGGCTTCAATTTGTCGACGTTCTTGGACGGATTTATCACAATACTAGAAAATCTAATTAAACGACAATTAAAAGTAAGATTTCAAACAGAAACAAACTAACAAACAATACACAAATTTAATAAAATATTTGTCAATTTCGTGACAAATTTTACGCCCGATTTCTAAAGAACATTTCAAGCATGTCTTTCAATGTAGACACGTATGACAGCTGATAGGGTCGCCTACCATTATTAAATATCGATTTTGAATCCCCTGGAACGTTTCCAATTTTCAATTCGCGCTTCTCCACTTTACAAGTTTTTTATGTATTTGTTCACCTTCATCTAAGAAACTCTCGACTTTAAAGGTATGTGTTCATCTCTAAGATGAACCGAATTATTATTTCAATTAAAGTGCTGTAGGATTTTGTAACATATAAAGCAAGAAATTCCAGAAATACACATATTCTTTTCAGTATGATGACAAATAGTAACTCTTTGCAAATGAAAGAATGTTACTTTACAAAATGGCTTTCGAATATCGCCTGCTTCGACTGCATTACAACAAAGTTTTCTAATATATCAAATCGTCGAAATAATTTCTACGTTTGAACTTCAAGTGAAATTTACGACGTCCGTAAAAGGAACATTATCTGTACAATTCTTCGAACGGTTGGGCGAATATCAACAATAAAATGTCTCTTGCACTGCACGAAGTAAAAGCTTTTCACGTCGTTTTATAAATTAATAAAGGAACTCAAGATTTCTGAAATAAAATTGAATTAAAAATGAAAGTAGGACAGAAAAAAAAACGGTGCACTAAAATAAAGTATAAAGTAATGAATACGTGCTAAGAAAAATTAGCTTATTTATTGTATTGAGCTTCACTAAATAAATTCAATCATGTATTCCAGGGAAATCTATTAAATGGAAATCAAGAGTAACAATGAATCAAATATGGCTGGCGACGGGCAACGAAAGATAAAGAAATAATAAATTTGAAAAATTTATTATTTCAAGAACTTCAGGAAATGATTTGTCTAATAAGAAGCACATACGATTTCAAAAGATGTTAATAAATATAAGGAATAGAAAAGGATCCAGGTTAGAGCCATGCGGAACCCTAGACGAGGAACAAATACCATTTAAAATAATGTTTGAAAATTCAACTGATTACTATGGAAAAGAGAGAACTCAATCGGCGATAGAAGCTTTACTGTTTATCTAGTAACAAATAATGATCAATTTGGGTAATTTGGCTATATGGCTAAGCCACCAGGCTAGTCAATAATAAAATAATAAATAAAAAACCTTTACTGGCATCTTACTATTTATTAACAATTAATTAATCATCACATTAACGTTCAATTTTCCTGTGCTTCTCTTCTTCTTTATTTCTTATCTATTTTCCAAGATTCTTAACCAGTTAGTAAACTGATTGCTTTATAAACGATAAGCTTACAGCTTACTTAAAGTTTGAGCTTTTCTTCATTTACTCGGAGCACTCGGAACAATAAATCGAATGTTTCACTTTTCAATAGCATTGATGGAAGCCTATTTTAATTTCTGGATGTAAAATATGAATTTAAAAAAGTGCTTCCAACTAATCAAACTTTCCTACTAATTCTCGAACACAATTTGCAGAAACATATACTCCCGGATATTTCCTATTAAAAAGTTCAATTGCATAGCGATATGATACTTCACCGATACCGTAGCATTTCACTAAATAAATTCTTTGCTCTAGAGACAACATAATTCAAACATTGACTAACAATTAGTTGACATGAAATCAATCATTTGAGTAAATTCTCAGTTGCATTTGTTTTCATCAGAC
>JAFFZR010003580.1:0-10994 GCA_018397195.1 Lethrus apterus
AATAAGGAAGTCTGTGAATAAAACCGTCTATTGTATTGTTCAACCAATTTTGAGGAATATTTCTTATTTCAGTCGCAATACGTGAATTTAATTCGTCCAAAGAGTCTGGTTTATTAATGTACACACGGCTCTTTAAATATCCCTATAAGAAAAAATATTATTATTATTATTATTATTATTAGTTTTTTTGCTAATACAACGTCAAACTGACAATTAACTGTCAATATTTTCATGTTTGACGACTTTGCTAAAGCAACTTGTTTTACGTAAACATTTTCATTTTATTTAAAATTTTAATTTTTTTCTAAGATTTTGTCAAACAAATCAAAACTATTATACCGTTAAATTCGAAAGAAAATTAACTTTCTAACGATGTCCCATTTAACCCATGTTCCCATTTAAAAAAAAACCAAGTAGGCTTTGCATTTTGAAAACTTATGGATCAAAAAAATTTTTTAGAATGTAAAAAAGTAGTTTTTATTGAGTCCTAAGTCTCTTTAAAATTTCAGGATTCTAGCTCAAATAGTTTTAGCACGACGGACCCGGTTCCATACATAATCGCAATGCTGTATAATTATAACATAAAATCAAGTGCAGCAGTCAAAATCCACTTCCACAGATTAAATGAAACAAATTCAAATTTAGATGAGATAATGAAGTCTACATTTTTAAATAGAACCAACAGAGGTTTGGAAAAGGGTGAAATAATACATTCTAAATCTATTTGTCATGAATCAAATTTTAAATAGAAAGTAGAAAATTTTGCTTTAATAAAACCTACTTACTCATCATCAATGTCATCAACGTCGATATCTAAATTTTCTTCAGTCATCAAAGTAGAATGAACGCTATTAATCGGCGTGAAAACCGATGCACTATTGAAATTATTTCCCGCATCGCCGATCCTATTCACGTTCGTGTTTTCGTAATGGCGTTCGCTGTCATCGTCCACGTTGTGTCTTACTTCGTCGTCGATGAGTTCCGTTTGCAGACCGGAAAGTCCGTAATTTTTCGAAAATTCGTTTATGGATATTCCGTTCGCACGTTTTCCGTACAGCTGCCTGTAATATTTCTCCTGGTTTCCGTACATCCAACACACTTTCCACCACTGTTTACACATCAAGACGTTAGCGGACGCACTCATATTTTCCCTCTTCAAGACGTTGTTTGTCATCGTAGCACTTTTCATTTTGTATATCTTACTTTAACACTAAAATCGATATAAAACAGATTTTTTTTTGTATAAATTGCGAAGCAGACGCTCTTTAAATTATTTTATACGTTTTATACTGGAGTAATATGTATGTCTATTTCAATTCCGTTAATGGCCTAACTCCGTTAATGAGACCAATACTGCACAAATTCAATCTTAAAAAATTTCAGAAATTCAAAATAAACGACTCTAAAGAACAAACATATAATTAATAATCAGTAAAAGCGAATGTTGATCTGGAATCCAAAAATGCAATTTTTCGAGCGAATAAACTAATACAATTTGTAAGTCATGTTGCTTCATAAATATCGCAACTTTCCTAACGTCAATTAGTCGTGCAATCAACGCGCAATCAAACGGACAATTTTAGAGACCCATTAGGACGTACGTGTAATGGATCGTTATTATCGATATTGAATTAATTCAGCGTTTTACGTGTTAGAAACTCCTATTACGGTATAAGCGACTACGTGGACCATCGACATTCCGTCGAGTCAATTTATATGCGATTTAAACCGCCATTGACGGTAAATTCTGTGCATAACCCATGCGGACGTTTAAATATGATTTATGCGGCGATGTCAACGGGACATACATTGTATTTCCAATACACACTGTGGTAATCTCTTCAAAGAAATGTATTATCGTCTCGTGACGGAATTAATTCATAGAAACATACATGGAAAATAATTGTACACAATCAATAATGAAAATTATTGCGTTAATAAGGTTTCAGTAACAAATCCACTTAACACATACAAATACATTTTTCTCGACTACAGGATGTGTCTTCGAGGAAAAAGTTTTAAAATTATTATTTTCATTAAAGAAACAGCAAAATCATCAGCTTGCATGCATTCATTTTTTGACCCAGTGACATAAAAGTATTGGTCTTTATACATAAATTAGAATGGGAAATATATTATTAAATTAAAACATTTCAAGACGAATCTAAGAAGCAATCACCACATCATTCAATCATAATTGGAAAGTCCTTTGGCTATGAATCCAAAAATGAGGATGTTATAAATATTAGATATGAATAAACTTGATAGCTGCTACGTGTTCGGAGATTATAAAAACGATAACCGAATCGGATCGTTAAATTATGGCAATCGGCTTCGACACAAATTATTATTATTACCATTAGATTAGATTCAAACTTGTTTGTGTGTAACGATCGCGTAGTTTGAGTAAAAACATTATAATTAAACGTCGTAAAGATTTGTTTGCAAATTTATCATTTTTTTTTAAATTAAAAAAAATGTTGTAATGCACTTCTTCACTTGATGGCTTGTAGGCTTGTTTAATCTTGACTGATTTGCATTCATTTATTTAAAAGTTGATGACTTAAATGCCATTTCGACATTGATTTATGTAAGCAGCTTATACGGTAAACAAAATTTGTGTACAGTAAATTTGTTATAATTAAAAAAATGTAAGCGTGTGTTCAACTAGTTATACAATTAGTAAACAAAATGCAGCGTTTATGCGAATCAAAGAACCCGAGGAAGTTTTTACTAAACGCATATCGTGTCTCTCATGTACTTCCATGTACAGTTGTTCAATTATAGTACATATTTTAATATCATACATAAATTTTCTCGCGCAACTGACTGGAGTTCGTTACAGCGGACGCAAAACAAGAGCAACGTGTTGAGGCGCTTCCGGGCATAAACCAGTTCGATACTGCTTCGTATTCCAGAAAAACTATGTTACGTATGCGGTGAAAACGCCAAAGAAGTCTTCGTGGAAAATGTAGATCAAAATTTGAACAAAAAATGATGACCAAGAATTTAAATTGGTTACACATTTTCCAAATTAAATATGGTATAAAATTTTGAGATTGTTTAAAATAAAATAATCAAAACTTAACTTAAACTTGGTTGGATTTTTGTGCGATTTAAAAAGAAACATAATTGGAAATATCTGTAAATTAACGCCTGTCCCGGACACGAACATAAAATATTTAATTAACATTTTGTGAGTTTTGTTTTTCAATTCTGCTGACTAAACACGAATGAAGTTATTATTATTTTGTTTGTTAATTTAAACACCACCTGTGTTAATAACACACTTCCTTACGAATAATTAATTAAGAATTCATTTGAGAAAGTTATGTCTATGCAATTTCGTGTGATGTGAAATTTAACCTGCAAATTGGCGATATTCAGACGAAGAGTTACTCAATCCAGTAACTCAATTTTAAGATTTCGTTGGTATTTTTTTGCAAAACTATAATAATTTTGTTTTGTATTTTCTTTAAACTATTTTTCGAATTCTATGCTTGGTTTTATTTCAGATTTCAATCCTCTTTTGTGTACCTCAAGTACCTCAAGTTTCAAATCTGAAATGCCAATTTTATTTTACAGAAAAAATTTTAGATTTAGTTTGAGTTGGGTTGGATCGACTTTAGATAGTTAATAAATGAAAACATAAAAAATTATATGTTATTATAAGAAATTATAAGTTTAAAATTCATTACCAAAGCTTGTCTTGACATTTCAAAGAATTTTGGCTTAATTTTAAATTCCGTTTTACAATGTGTTTACTTAATAACATTTTCAAGTTCCCAATTAAACATAAATCTGACTGCAGATAAGTCGGACAAAACCCGACAAATTCCACAAAAGCTAACTCAGTTATAAATAAACAAACAAGCGATAAATACAAATCGCCAACACAAGCGTACAAATCTAAAGTATCCAATTTCTAATCTGTTTAACACTTCCTCGATCATATTTATTGCGTGTGAGAGTCGTTCGTGTCCATTTCTGGATCACTTTTACTGTGTTGTTATTATCCGACAATTCTTCGTCTATCTCTGTATTTTCGTGCTAATTAAGCTTTGTTTAAATACGTTTTTTATGGCGAGTTGTGCCGATGCGTATAGCGCGCCACATCCTCTTTCGTTGGACACAAAATCATTATTTAAGTTTTGGATTTAATGAGAGCTTTTGTGCTTTAAGTGATATCGATGTATGGGATTAGAATGTGAAAAACAAAGTTTTCTGACTTGTTTAAAAACAATTACACGGGTATCTAATTTTATATGAAAGACATCTTTATATCAATATTTTTGAAAACGGACAGAGTTTTGTGTTTTGAAATTATGTTAGATATGAATTGATTTTGAAATATTTTTCCAGGTTTTTAATAACAAGTGAAAATCCTAAAACCAATTGCCAAGCCTCAAAGAAAAAAATTACAATTATATTTTGAACGAAAAACTCATTTTTCTGATTCCTGTCGAAAACTGTATAAAACGATAGAATATGTTGTCGATTTGTAATTTTTAAATAAAGACTTGTACAGGTCACGGTCTACTGAAATCCAAAGCAACAATGTCGTCGTCCACATGGTCAAATTTAAAAAGCACCTGTTTCGCAATTCACGCACCCCACACATACACCAAGCCACATAAACTTTCGCACACGCAAAGACCGCGTCGGCTTAGGTCACAAGTGCTTGATCGACCGTCGATTGGTAGCGTGCCTTCGGGGCAATCCGCCGCGCAAAACAATTGATAAATCACGAACGCGGCCGCCGCCGTTAAATGGCCATCGAACGCTGAACATCGGATCAAGACTGCGGCGGTCGAAGCCGCTCTGAGCCGATCGTGGCGACTCGTAGCACTCCGGGTTACCGCCTTCATCCACTGTTGAAGTCTCCAAGACTTCGAGCGTTGCCCGCTCTACTCGTCGGCGTTTTTAAGTGATCTCGTCGATTATCGACCTCTTAAATTAACCTATATCTACGGCACGCATAAATCACGCCGTTGTTTATCAAACGATGCCGGGATTACATCGCATTGTTTTATTCGTCGTTAATCGATCGTTTCAGTGGCGATCGGATAACGTGGATAAACTAAGTTCATATGCGTTACAGTTGTTATTTTGTAGACGTTTAACCTGTTAAGGAATGTACTTTCATCATTGCACCTTTAGAAATATAGCCGCGACGTGAAATCAGATTGGAATGGCAATCAAAATAATAACGACTGTACCAAGTGTCGAATACAGTTTCTTAATTTAGTCAGCAACACATTTTTGTTGCAGTAAACACATCAAGGTCGAGGAAATATTTGATTTTGAAAAATCGTATTGGCATTGAAAGATTTAATTTCAAGTTTGTCAATAATAAATAGTTAATTAACTGTTTATATAATGCTGTCACTTCTTACATCAAATCTTATTGTAAATACTCGTTTTATTATGAAAGAATCAATCTACATGGTTAGCGCAGTAGATTATGCGAGTATTATGTCCTTAACTAGTTCATATTCTACAGGAAGACATAATCATCGCTTAATTTCGAGTCAACATAGGTTATATTGAAATAAATGTTGGTATTTAAGAAAACGAAGTGAACATGTTATTAGGGTTGCCAACAAAGCAAATTTCTCGCCTGGAGGATTGACCAAAATTTTTTTTATAGGAGCAAATTGAGGGCTGATTGGTCAATTAATTAATAAATTGACCAATCTGAATTAATATAAAAATATATACTTAAAATAATGTAATTCAATGAGTTCATCTCGCAACTGCCCTTAATTTTTAACGGGCAGATAACTTATTTCACACATTGAATTGCATTTATTCTATTTAACTATTGTTTATGATTTAAAAAATAAATTAGGCCATCATTTCTAAATTTATACCTGTAATTTATATTTTAAATATTTTTTAATTGATTGCTTAACTTTTACTCATATGTTAATTTTATAATTATTTTTATTTTTATATTAATTTTTATGTTAATTCTGATTGGTCAATTTATTAATTAATTGATACTACCTATAATTTATATAATAATCAAATGTCTGTGGCTATTTTCACACTTAGAACAAAACTATGATTTTTATTATTCATCAGTGTTTTTTATGCTAATCAATATCAATAACAAATTAATTATTTCTAACAATCAAAATATTTTTAACTTGAACATAATCTCATTTATTTTAAATTTTATGTTTGAATTTTCACTGCCCTTTCAGAGTTCGACAATCAGACGTTTACAAAAACAATTTACATTAGTTACCGCCAAACAAACTTCCAAACTATTATTTCTTATTTTAATAATTAAGATGCTTGAACTCCTAGTTTCTCAAACACTTTCAAACTATTATTTAACTTTTAAATTGTAAATTAATTCAATTTGACAGTTGAACTGGCCGCCCTAACTAAATGACGCGTTGCCAACTTAACTCCGTACGAAGATTGTGGGCGGTTCCGATATTCACAAAGCGAAATGTTACAGAATAATTAACAAAGCGATTTTAAGTTTTAATATTAAAAAATAATAAGTAAAACTGAAATTACTAGTAAAACTGGAGACTGGATAAATGTTGGCAAAACTGGAGTCTCCAGGCGAAAATGACACGGTTGGTAAACCTGCTGATGTTATGTACAATTATTAGCTGTCCTGTATTACTTTCGACTTTCTCTACGATCATCTATGGAAAAAAACTCAATACGATATTCCCATATACAGTGTGGTGATAAAGTTTGGAACAAAATTCATAAAAGCGTTCTATAATGTTTTTAAGAAAATCGCTCGGACAGGTCAATTTTTGTTTTTGAAATGCCGTCTTCTGACGTTAATTTTTTTGGAATATCGTCATTTGTTTTTGCACAATGACGTCATCATAATTAAAAACAGAAGAAAAAAGTGGGGGTTGTCATTTAAAAAAATTTATGATGACGTCATTGTGCAAAAACAAATGACGTCATTCCAAAAAAATTAACGTCAGAAGACGGCATTTTAAAAACAAAAATTGACCTGTCCGAGCGCTTTTCTTAAAAACATTATAAAACGCTTTTATGAATTTTGTTCCAAACTTTATCACCAGACTGTATAATCATCGAATATATTAATTTTTCATTATATGTATTATAATCTGTTTACATTTTTTTTTTTCAATTGAAAATCTAATAATTCAAGCAGCTGAATAGACTGACAAATAAAATGTAAATGTGTAAAGGTGTAAATAAATCGACTATGCATATCAATAGAATGGAAATATGCAAAGTTTTGATGAGAAGACATTATATTTATTTGTTAAAGCAATTGAGCCTCTAAAACTTCAGTTGCAATTCAAATGAATAAGTTAATAAAGTAAAATTTTTATAAATTCACATCACAAGTAAGATGTCAATAAACTTATTAATATTCTTCAAACGCATATAAATTATTCAATATTTGGAAGTTTACGAGCTGTTTTTTTCGTCAAAACGCCATTAAGTCATAATTCACGAGACATTACAACGACATTCACGGGACTAACGTCTTGAAATTTATCGACAGTAAATGAATTTTTAACGCGACATACCTCCATCACAGCGTGTTCGACGGTAAAAACTCACCGTGCATTGTAAATTTACATAAATCAGATTGTAAAATAAAAATGTGTAATTCGTGAAGTCGGTTTCGGAATGCATCACATTGAACGAACGGAGCGGCAATATTCATCGGCTACTGTCTTGATACATCAACTTTCATCTTGAACCTATAATTTAATGTGAGAGGAACTTTGAAACGCGAACCATTTAAATCGTCTACGGATACCATAATAATAGGGTATGGTTTTGTTGTTCTTTTCAATTTTTCCATTTACATAAAGGGCAGGATTTGGGAATATTGAACGACTCGATTCTATTATTTTATAAAACTTTTTCATGATAATGAAGAAAAAATCGATAATAGGATACAATTTTAGCTATACATATAGACAATTAATTTAATACTTTGACTTTTCCATTTTCGTGAAAATCACTCCAAAAAGACTGCCAAAATCACTTTATCTTTATCTTTCACTTTATTACCATCTTTTTGAATTAACGACGTTTTAACATATTAATGAAACCGATGCCATGACGCCGTCTAAGCGAGGACGCTGTAAATATGTTATTTTGTTAATAAATTAACATAAATCTGAGAAATTAAACCGCAAATGCAAGACTCTATTAATCACAACGTTTTAACAATTTCCCCAAAGAAAACTTTATTAACGACGACGTCAAACGCGTAGAAGTGAATTAATCGCGAATACGATGCGGATTAAGTACATTACATTAAGATTTTTTCTTGTTGATGCTTCATAATCGCCCCGTTATTACTACATTTAAACCTAACATTTAATAACGAACGTTAAGCTAATTTATGCGGCTCATTATGCGTGGAATTTTTATCGATAAAAATGTGATTATAATGGTGCATACGCCTATTCAGGTTTTATCTCGTGTATAGCCCACGGTGATGCCGAGCGAAACCGGCCATTTCGGTTTTGAATTTTGAAATTCAAAATTGGACGGAAAATAGCATTTACAGCACTTATTTTCACTAAATGTAATATTATCATTTCAATTTGTTAATTGAAGAAAAATATAAGATGTATCAACTTTGTAAAAAAAAAATCAACACGTTTGTAATTAACTTAATGCAAGTGAGACAACCTCGCACCGCGAAAAATTAGTGTTACATTTGATATCTGAGAAATGGTTATCTTGTAAACACACTAGATAATTATCGTTATGTTTGTAAAGCGCCTGAATATTCTAAAAAGTAAAATTACAACTCTTTTCTCGTGTTCAATTACCGCGACAAGATGATTGTAAATTATTCTTTATGGCTCACTGGCGTAAAAATGCTTTCATTTATTGATATTAATTATTAGAACCATTTGTAATAAGTGAAGCGTAACGCTACTAATGTATATTAACGGTTCAGGTTGTTTATTTTACGCAGTTATTTATTTTAAACGTAATCGATTCGTATTTTCAAATGATGAAATTTAAACGAATATAACGAAGAATCTCTTTCAGTCTTTTTAGTGATAGAAGTTTTTTTATTCTTTGCAGTAATTTTATTTTAACATAAAAATAATAATAAAAAATTTTCACAAGATAGAAAAACTGTAAAAAAATGTAAAAGATATTAAAATCAAAAAACAACATATAACATATAACATCTATAACTTTGAGTTATTTAATAATTCTTGGAAAAATTGTTGGAAATTTTTTTTTCGAAATTTGCAACATTGCAACTGAAGATTTGAGCTTGACTTCTTAAACTCGATGGAATTTAATACAAATCACTACGAATTTGTAATGATTAAATATTAAGTATATTGCATGTGGGTTCATTAAGTCTGCGCCATTTATATTGAATAAAATAAAATGATTAGAAATACTGATTAAGTTACCAAATGGATTTTCAAAATCATTAAGATAATAAATGACAACATGTTTCATGCATTAAAATATTCAATTAAACATGAAGTGGTATTTTTACATTGTAGTTTGTTTTATTAGCATCATCTAGCGGCGCAATCGCGTATAAGTAACTTGTGTGTAATTAGAGTTTTTTCCCATTAAAGTGTGTAATTTTAAATATAAATAACGAGCCACTTTCGACGCACGACCGCATCCCGCGACAACTTAAAAAACAATTAATCACATTCTAATTGATTTTTCGTATACAAATTGTGCCGGTGAATGCTTTTGGGATATAATTTGGTCCGGTTCGTCGATTACGACTCTCCAAGTAATTTTTCTTATCGGGTTGAGTTTATTGTGGTTGCTTGAAGTGCGTTTGTTACGCTTAAATCGTTATTCACGATTTCTTTTATCCGTTTTAATTAATGCACTTCGTGATCGCTTTTTACGAATTTGTGGCTTCGAAGCTTTAACAATGGCAGTCGTTTATTAAGAAAATTAATATGCACGTTTCTTAGTTCCATCGACACGGAGTTTTATAGATCTGTCTTGGATAATATAGTTCTGTATTGGATAATATGGATGTGTGCCTACTTTGTTGTATCATTAGCACCATCATCCATCATTAAAGTAACTGTAGACAGATAAAAAGAGACTAAAGTATAAAGTAACTTTAAATCCAATTATAAAATATAAAGAAAGACATGAAGCTGAAAACTAAGAAAAAATACAACTGTTTTCCTAGAATCCATATACAGTGTGTCCCAGATCGAGTGGGATTGGGTAACTTTCTTATCATTGAAGATGGAGATTTGGTTAAATGGGCAATGTTTCGCAGTTTTACATGTTGATTTAAAATCTGTTTGAAAAAGTTCAAAATGTCGAACCCGTCAGAAGCTATTTTAAAAAAACTAAAAGCTGTCATTTTATTGTATGTCAAATATCTTCGTAAGTATAAGAGATACGAAAAAAAGTTTCATATAAAAGTCACTGTATTCGATGAGACCAATTTAAAATTGGTGTTGAACAAAAATTCAAGATGGCTGCTTTTGTGGTACTCGTATCAACTTCCTTAAGTTAAATGGGCGCCATATTGGATTTTTAGGTTACTGAATAGAATTTTTTATTCTCTTTTCAACGATGTAAGATAACGTATGATTGAATAAAAATACCAGTAAAATTAATTGTTTTTACATTTTAATCAAGTAGGCTTAGGTACATGGAGCCAAACAAAATTGCGTGAAATTTATTTTAGAAAACCTTTATATGTAAATCCTATAATACTTAGTAACATGTTAATTCAGTACTAAGTATTAAGTACTTGAACCACAAAAAACTAGTGACATAAAATTATAATCAAGTAGGTAAGTAGCTATGATGAAAAACAACAATTCATGAAACGTGGTAGATTATTTAATTCACCGATTTGACAATAACTAGTCTATAATAGATTATACTGTTTCCTGTGTAAACATAATATAATAAATAAGTCTCAGCATGGTTTTTTGAAAGGGAAAAGTATACAGACTGCCTTATTTGATTTTACCGATGGCGTTTTATCAGCG
>JAFFZR010003587.1:0-10394 GCA_018397195.1 Lethrus apterus
TTTATTCAAAAAAATTGTTATGTAAGGTACCAATTTTTTTACATCACCGTTTAAGTAGTAAGAAGGTCTATTAAAAACAGAAGAAAAAGTGGGGGTAGTCATTTAAAAAAAATTATGATGACGTCATTGTGCAAAAACAAATGACGACATTCCAAAAAAATTAACGTCAGAAGACGGCATTTCAAAAACAAAAATAAACCTGTCCGAGCGATTTTCTTAAAAACATTATAGAATGCTTTTATGAATTTTGTTCCAAACTTTATCACCACACTGTATGTACGCGATTATCCTGAACGCGCATCATTTACAAATTCTACTCTATTGAGGACCAACTGTTCATTTAATAGCATTGGACGTGTTGATACAATCAACTGCAAGAGATCGTTATCATAAGCAATATTCTGGCGGTGATTATAATATTTATTATTTTATTAGTGTTAAATTCTTGCTTTAATATGATTGAAATTATACTTATCTTTTACTCCAGAGCAGTCAACAAAAAAAAAAAAAAATTCGAAAATGTAAAAAAATATATTTATTACTAATAAGCAATGCTCAGGCGTAATAAGTAATTGCTCAGGAGTAAAAGATAAGTATAATTTATTTTTTTAAAATGCATAAATGAAAATCCTACTGCAACACAGAGAATATCGATCTTAAATAAAAAATTATCGAGATACAAAATTTGAGGATGTCTTTGAGCACAAAATTAGAAATTTCTCCGTATTTAGGAGGAAAGGGGCTAATGTAACGGTTATTAGGAATATTGTTTATAAAGCCAAAACAATATTTAAATGGTCGATTTTTAAGCACGAAACGAACGAAGGTGATTCACAGCCCTAGCAGCAACCTCTTATTATTCAGGCCCATCTTACCGTTTTTTTTCAAACAGAAATGACGAACTAGTAATATCAAAAAAAAGGTCGAAAGTGAGTTTTATAACACTTTTAAAGTCGCCTTTAAATATAAAGTCGTTTTGGGTTTTTTATAAACAAAATTTGCTTTATGAAAAAATTAAAACCGCCTTATGTTTATAGTTGAATTTATTATTATGAAACTGAGCGTAATCACTTATGACGTAAATTCATTTTTTTTTGAGATATTACTTTCTTTATGTAAATTATTTCTGATGTAGAGATTTAAAAACTCGCACATTGAGAGTTATTGAACGTAAAAGTTCAGAATTTATGGAATGGGTACCCATATGAGATATCTGCTGCTTTCCATTTACCCTTTGTCTCATCTCAGTTATATGAGATGAGACGCTCATCTCTCTACTAGCTCAGTTTAATCAATTGTATAAATGGAACTGTTTGCTCAGTTTTTACACATTTATATTGTTAATCTGTCAATGGTTCCTAACCTACATCTTTTGGTAAAATAATAAATGATAATCAATACAAGATGCATTCACTAAATAGAGACAAGTATATTGTGCAGGTGGTAAATAGACGTGAATGTAGAATTGTAGCAATAAGTACATCAAACAGAATGACTTTGATTTTATTTTAGTGTTTTGATGACAGATCATTACTCATTCTTCACTAGTCGTCTTAATTTCGTAAGGTATTTTAAAAATAATAAAATAAAAAAATAGAAATTAAAGACAAAATAACGTGTAAACTTTAAACCTAACCAAACTTTTTGTCTCCCACCACTTGCTAATCCGCACTGACTTATCTGAACATGGTTTGAAAATGTTCACCAGGCTCACATGAAACTCACTTAATTGATCTGCGTTGAAATGAATAGAACGATCGCTTAAGTGAGTCTAAATAAGTGAGGTGAGAATCTCTGAGATTTCGTGCAAATGGAAAGCAGCAATTAGATGGTTACTTTACACCAGATGTCTCAATTTTGTTTCATCATAACATGTCTTTATTTTTCAATTAATATGATATTTTCCATTGTTTAGATAGAGAAAACATTATTGTAAGTACATAAATTTAAGAGCGCTAGATACCGTCGATGGTACTGCGAATGTGAAATCGCCGCCCTACCCTGAACATTAGACATATGGAACGATGCGTATTCTACTAGATGCGTACACTGAGAAAATTTAGGGTGAAATCAACAAAATGAATTGTAGATATACAGGTTGACACACATATGCTGCTTTCCATTTACATGAAATCTCAGAGGTTCTCACCTCACTTATTTAGACTCACTTAAACGACCGTTCTATTCATTTCAGCTCAGATCAATTAAATGAGTTTCATGCGAGTCTGGTGAACCATGTTCTGATAAGTGAGTGCGGATTAGAAGGTGGTGGGAGAGAAAAAATTTGGTTAGGTTTAATGTTTACAGGTTATTTGTCTTTATTTTCCATTTGTGTTTTTTAAAATTTTAAAATACCTTACGAAATTAAGAGGACTAGTGAAGGATGAGTAATGATCTATCATCAAAACACTAAAATAAAATCAAATTCATTCTGTTTGATGTACTTATTGCTACAATTCTACATTCACGTCTATTTACCTCTACAATATACTTTTCTCTATTTATTGAATGCATCTTGTATTAGCAGATTATCATTTATTATTTAAACCAAAATGTGTAGGTTAGGAACCATTGACAGATTTAACAGTATAAATGTGTAAAAACTGAGCAAACAGTTCCATTTATACAATTGACTAAACTGAGCTAGTAGAGAGATGAGCGTCTCATCTCATATAATTGAGATTCTAGATGCATATCTAGGCTATGCATCAGAGGCTTAACGAATTAAAAAAAAAAAAAAGAACAAAAAGTTGGATCTGTCAAATTTATTTGCAAGCAATTTACGTTTCCTTTTATTTCTGCGTTATTTAGTTATTTCATTTGAAAATCACCGCATTTGTTGTTCTAGCTCGTTTTATTAGTTTGTTACTTCGTTTATTGTTTATTATTTTGTGTTATTGTTATGGAGTAATTTAGTAGTATAGAGCAAGGCTGGGCAACGTTTTATATAACATGGGCCAGAATAAATTTTACGTTTTTTCCGCGGGCCGTAGTAGTTAATTGATCTTCTTGTGACCTATAATTTTTTAGTCTGCAAATATGAAATAAAAAAAAAAGAATTTAATTACTACATTTATTTATTTTATCGTTTTCGACAAATTAGAAAAAATTGGAAAAAATAAAAATCATAAATATATGTGAAAAAAGTATTTATTTAATGTGACATCTGGTGCTGCATAGATTTTGTTAGCATTTCAATATCTGGTTCAATTTGGGTGGTGCTTAAACGCAAGTTGTTTTCCAAATGTGTACCGGTTATTGTGGTTCAGTGCTTCGATTTCAAGTACTTCATCTTGGAGAACAGCTGTTCACATCGATATGTTGAGCCGAATAAAGAGTAAACATAATTCGCATTATCAACTAAATTTGGAAATTCTTCAACTGAAAGATTTTTATAAAACACATGTTTTTATAAAACACAGGTGTAAAATTAAAGTTTTCTCTTAAATGTACCCTCTCTTTGAGATCCAATAATTCCATTTGAAAATTTTCTGGAACAGTTTCGATTTCAGTGATGGAAAAGGGCGAGTTAAATAATTGAAAATAAATATTTTTCTTGTCGAAATCTTGAAAACGTAGATCAAATTATGAATAAAGATCTTTGATTTTTTTAACAAAAAACTCAGGATTATATTTGTCACGATAATTAGATAATGTTGGAAAATGCAAAAGATTATTTTTCTCTATATGGGATTGCTACAAATGGAGTTTACTTCTAAAAGCTTTAATATGTCCATATACTTGTGTCACATCTTGATTTGGCTTTTGTAAGGCTTCATTTAAAACATTCAGGTGTCCTGTAATATCAACAAAGAATGCCAGATCTGACAACCATTTCTCTTCATTTAATGCTTCAATAGGAATTCCTTTCATATCCATGAATAGTTTAATTTCGTTTTTCAAATTATAAAATTTTTTTAATACGGCTGCTCTCGAGAGCCATCGGACTACCTAACACACACAAAAAAGGAAATGTGTGTCCGGGCTCTAGTGGGGAAATTTGAAGTGAAAGATGTTTTAATGGATGTTAGTTTTAAAATTAGTACTAATGGACCAATTCTGTGCACATCTGTATGGTCTGTAACGTAAATCCGTAGTGACCGTAAGAACCTAAACTAGTTCTTATGGACGTGTATATAAGAACTTGTTTATGTTTTTACGCACGCTAAAGATTCGACCCATAAATTATGAACATACATGTTGCTATGTGCGTTTAAGATTCAATTCAAACTAGAAGAATTACAATGAAAAATATTTATTTATAATTTCTTCTAAAGATCTCGCGGGCCGGATAGAATCTTTTCGGTGGTAGTTGGCCCGCGGGCCGTGGAATCCCAGCCTTGGTATAGAGTATAGAGAAATATGATATGCTCCAATGTTACGTACTGGCTCACAAAAATTCATTGAGTGCAGCTAATCGCTATTTGTAGCTGTGCCAAGATCGACGGCAACTTCACCAAACTTTATTTCGTAGATTAAAACTAAATTTAAAAACGTACAGTGCCTTTAGTAAACCGAAAAGAAATCCTAAAGCAGTAAATGAAGGAGCCCAGGCTATTGTATTAAATCAGGAGCGTGAGAATCCAAGGTTTCCCTAAGAGAAATAGAAATCAACACCAATATCCCTAGAACATCAGCCCATAGAATATTAAGAAAGGTTCGGTATCATCCTTACAAAGTCCATATCAGTCAAAAACTCCAACCAGGAAACGCAGAGAGGCGGATGGGTTTCTGTCATTGGTACATTTACCAGAATAACGACAATGCTGTTTCGGACTATGCTCCGATGAATCCCGATTTACGAACAATAGGTTATTTAACGCAAATAATTTTCACTAATAGGGGACAGAAAATCCCCATGCTTTATATGAAGCTCGACATCAAGAACGTTTTGGGTTCAATGTGTGGTGCGTTATTATCGGAAGAAGAATAGTTGGACCTATTATTTTTAATAACAATTTAAGTAGTGAACGCTGTTTGAATTTACTTCAATCTCAAATAAAAGATCTTCTAGACGACATTTCGCTCAACCTAACGGCGAACCTGTGGTTCAAACAGGCCCCATCCTGTTTGACGAGTACATAATGCCCATATTATTACAAATTACCTGAATAATAGACATGGTAATCAGTGGATTGGAAATAGAGGGCCAAAAATGGCCTGCACGTTCTCCAAACTTGATCCCTATGGATTTTTTTCTTTGGGGTTATATAAAAAATTTAATAATGTGGAAGAACTGCAAGCTTGTGTTTTAAGAAAATTATGAATTACGACAATACGAAGAGCTCAGTTATGTATGAATATGAATGGACGACTTTTTGAGCATTTGATGTAGTTTCTGTTGGTGAAGTACTTTACTAATAGTAAATAGTTAAGTACAATTAGCGTTTTATTTACTTCTTAGTAATTTGTATACTATTTGTTTCCAGGAACAAGTGTAAAACAGAAAAATATGCGAATTATTCTAATAAGTTTGTTATTTCTACAAATAAACCCAAATTGTTTACATTATTGAAAAGAGCAAGTTATGTCCTTTTAGATACAATCAAAGCCGCCTACGATTTGTATTTACAATAAGAAAGTTGGCTATGAAATCTCAAAAATTACAAAAGCTATTTAGATTAGAGTAACATATTCGGAATCTACGTAAAAAAGTACCTTAATAATGTTAAAATACTATTCCGGTATCTTTTCATCGAACTGAGCTACAAGCGAAAATTTAATATGCCAATTTTTTTGCATGTAGCGTCCTTATCGACCATTATTTTGAATGTTTTTTTTTAGAAAGTAGGCCATGATATCGCATTCATTTTGTCTCATTTAACCAAGTCTCTATCTCTTACCGTTTACGAGATCTCAATAGTGAGCACACTATCTGGGACAGTCTGTAGAGACAATATAAATATTTACTTAAACTATATAGATAGTATAGATAGTTGAAACAATGATATAAATACTAACTTGAGACAAGAATATAATTAAAACTATCTAGATCAGTGTTTCTCAATCTTATAGTATTTGCGACCGAACTTCCTGTCAGCCTTAATCGCGTTCCGCTTCGAATGATTTTTTTGGAGCACTAATATTTTTTTAAAATTCATTTTTCTTTGCTGCTAATACGCCGCAATAAGCCTAATATTCCGCATAAATAGCGAAATTATGCCACATATGTCAACAATGCTCGCCTCCCATTCTAATCTCGAATATTCTTGCATCTGCAAGTATAAATGTAAGCCGTGTTTCGCTGTCGCGTCGCCGTATTTCTTGTTTGACTGACGTCTGACTTGATCATTAAATATCGTCGCAAATGCGTTGTAAAAGCAAACAATTTCCGAGCACAAAACCAATAATTTTTAATTGGGAGCAAACGAGATGATCTGATCAACAAGTGCACAGAAGAGCTCCGATCCGAAGGTTAAATTAAGAAAATGTACTGAAGAATATTTAAATCACGAGAACTGAAGTAAACGACGAGGACTGTTCTATGTGCATTATTTGTTCAAAAATTTTGACAACGGTCAGTATGAAATCCAAGAATATTAAACGTCATCGGCATTTGGAAACAGTTCATAGCGAATATGTTAATAAACTTTGAGGGTTTTTTCTTGCTAAACTAAAATCGTAAGCAAAATTTTTTAATAAAGCTTTGTCTATAAGTGAAAAAGCTATACTAGCTTCCTGCAAAGTTGCTTATCAAATAATATTCAGATTCAAAAAGCCGCACATCATTGGGGAAAAACTTATTCTGCAATTCAAATTGTAGAAATTATGCTTGAAAATCATTTTGACAAACAACTACGGTCCATTACTCTATCAAATGATACGGTTGCTCGTCGAATTAACGATATATCTGTATACAACTACAACTTTTGTCAAAACTGCGTGACAGATTTCTTTCAATTGAATTAATGAGGCAACAAAGATTGCCATTTAATTTCTTATGTTCGATTTTGCGATGGAATGTCAGTAGGAGAATAGAATATAGAGCTACAGCACTTGAAATATGCAATATATTGGATAATTTTTAAAATCGAGCAAATATACAGTGGAAAAACTGTATTGGAATATGTACATATTGTGCTCGAGCAATGTCTCCGTTTGTGCCGTTTGGAAGATTCCAAACGGCACAAATTTTTGTGAGGCGAAAATCTCTACAGGTATCTGTTTACATTGCATGATTCACAGAAAAGCTCTTGCTGCCTGCCAAATGTCTCTTAATTTACAATTAATACACAGGCGCCACCTATCGGTGAGTGTCGTAATTCATTAGTTGAGATCTGCTTATCGGCCATAAGTAAGCAGTGAAAGAATGAAATCGGAAACATCACGAATTCACAGTCATGTCGATCCTGAAGGTCTCTCAGTTGCAGACAGTCTATTCTTGAGTTAAGTCACCAGCAACACAACGGTGGTTTATGACGTCATCCTATGCTAAAATTATATGATGACGTCAGAAACCTCGCCGGTAGTCACTTAGCTCAAGAATAGACCCACAGAACAAGAACTATTCATAGACTTCACGACAAATGACGAGATTAAAAGTCAATTTGGTAATAAACAACTGTTTGAGTTTTGCGCCGGACTGGATAGTCAATTTTCTGCCCTGAAAGAAAAAATTGAATTTTAATTTTAATTTTGCATTATCAGAATGTACTTTTTCTTATTTTGTATTCCATAAATTATTAATGTCAAATTCTTGGTTGTGAATACTTCAAATTATACTTATCTTTTACTCGTGAGCCAATAAATACAAATAAAACATTTTTTTTACAACAAACAAATATACCGGGTGTCTCAGCTAAGATTGAAACTTCAATTCCTCCGTTATTAAGAGTAATTCAGTTCTGAAACTTTGTATGCATTGATAATTCAAATTTCTCTATCAACTAAAAATATGTACAAAGATGGCCGACTTCCGGTTATACCGGAACAAACTTTCTTATTTTAAATGCAACACCCTATTTTTTCTTTTCTTTTTGGATTGTACATAAAAATAAACACCAGTTTGTTAAGCACATACTTGATCTTAGTGGCACTGTTTAGGAGTTATTCGACTTTTTTTGAAAAAACTAATCTTGCAGTGTTTTCGGAAGTATTTCCGGAAGTATCTTTCGGAAGTTTCGGAAGTATCTCCGGAACTAATGTGCGAAGAAAGCTGCGGTTTTCACCATTCGATTTATTAAGATGCATTTTATTCCTCAATACAAATTGAAACAATTCGGTTCATTAAAACGTGAAATAAGAACGTTGGAAGTTCAGACTTTTCAGTCATGGCTAACGTGATTTTTTTAAATGCAACGCTGTATTAATTGTAATAATAGAAAATCTCATTCCCTTTCACCTTTATTAATACATGTTGGCATCTACAAGTAGTAGTTTTGTAGTTATTTCCGTTTTTTCTTTATACCATATTTTTTGACGTCTAAATCCTCAATACACCAATAATTTCGCCAGTAACTTCATTAGATATAAAATTAAATACAACAATATTTTTGTCTCACATTCGTACCAGGCTTGTGACTGGTAGTAACTTGTTCTGTTACTGGCATGTTTAAAAAACGGTTTAACGCAACACTAATTAAGAAAAAATCACTGTTTAATAGTTATAACTCTAACTACTAATAATATATAAATGTGTTAAAGATTGTATTTTACAATTGGTAGAACACTTGCTTTGTTTCGGCAGTTAATTCAGATATGCCAGTAACAGAACAAGTTACTGCCAGTCGCAAGCTGAATGTGAGAGAAAAATATTTTCTAAATAATGAAATTTGTAACCCAATTTAATATTTCTAAATCAATTATCCGTATTTTAAGTGAAACGCCGAATGTATGAATATTAGTTCTAGTGTTGTATTTAATTTTATATCTAATGAAAAGAAGTTACTGGCGAAATAGGGTGTTGCATTTAAAATAAGAAAGTTTGTGTCGACTTCCGGTATAACCGGAAGTCGGCCATCTTTGTACATATTTTTACTTGATAGAGAAATTTGAATTGTCAATGCATACAAAGTTTCAGAACTGAATTACTCTTAATAACGGAGGAATTGAAGTTTCCATCTTAGCTGGGACACCGGTATAAAATATGTAAAAATGTGTTTTGAAACTTTTCCAAGTAATAAATATATTTTTTGTTTCATTGAGTGATAAGTATATTCCATAAATAGCATTTTTATCCTTATTCTCAGTTTGAGAATCGCTGTTGTAGGTAGTAGACTTTATATTTAAAGTCGACTTTAAAACTATTATGAAATTTGGCATTATAGTAGACAATAAAAATATTTACTTCAACTATCTAGATTTTTGTCTCCATATCTACAAGCAGTTTGTTACTCCTCCAAAATTTGTCTCAGTATACAAGGTATTACGGAAATCCACGTAAAAAACTACCCGTACAAATCGCGGTTCTTAACAAAATTTTGTTTGTAATGTTTTTGAATGCGAATATTTTTTTTACTATTTTTCTAACCCCCTATTTGACGCTGCGCACATTGAAATATTATGAATTGAAAAGACCGAGAAAGTGAAAATGTTTTTGTGCGATAAAAACATTATACTTTTTTTGGAGCAAAAACTGTTACGTTGTTTATAATGTTATCAGTATTAAAAGAATTGCGTTACCGTATACGTCGAATTTGTGATAAAATTTTAAAATTAATGGTTAATTTTACGAATACCTAATTGACGGATATGGTGTTATTGTACGGGGAAGCTTTAGGTTGTACATGGAGCGATTTCCAAATACCCGATCACGTACATTTTCGGCAATTGTGCAACGACTGCGTGATCATGGAAAATTTGCGATCTGGGGCGTCCAAAAAGTGCCCAGCTTTTGGAAATCGAACCGGAAATTTTGCAAGCCATTGAAGAAGAGCAAAATTTAAGCATAAAAATACTAGCTTTACGCGTCGGTGTGTACATTTTTATTGTTTATCGCACGTTACATGAACAAGGATTACTTCCTTATCACATCCAACGTGTTCAAGGTCAGTGAAATGATTACTAACCACCTCAATGCATAGTAAGTTTTTCTTGTTTCGTAATAGTTTTTATTGTTTTTCATTCGCCTATTTTAATTGAGTAATAATTTGTGTACTATGTTATATCAATGTTTTAGGGTTCAAATTATTTTTAATTTTAACTGTGTTTAGAAGAATTTAAGAAAAAAGTGATAAATAAAAGTAATGCTTATTTTAACGAGTTCTAATGGCGATTAAATTTTCTGCGTGGACCACCCTATCAGGGTGTCCTACGTTAGACGCGGTGCTTCATATCTCATTAATGGTTAGGTTACGAAGGAAGTTCATAAAACAAAATTTATTCAGATTCATATGTACAATGTGCCAAAATTATTTTCAACTCTACAGGCTGTTCTGTTTTTACGATACGGTATC
>JAFFZR010003589.1:0-10226 GCA_018397195.1 Lethrus apterus
GATGAAAGCAATATTGAAATAAATATAATTTTCATTGATTTAAAAAAGGCATAAGGAGAAATATAATCCTTATAAATATGCGGAGGCAATGGGCGTGCCAAACAAGTTAATAGGATTAATAAGACTATGGAAGGCAATTCTATCATTAGAAAGAATATCAAATTTGTACATAACAAAAGTGTGAACCTTTGTTTGAACAAGAAGATTATCCGCAACAATATTTCACTGGGCGAAGTAATAAGGGAAAATATAAACAAAGGAACGATAATTGAAAAATTAAAGAGCATATGCCGTAACATGCCATAATAGCATGAAGGAAGCACTAGCAAACATAGTAGTTGAAGCAAGAAAAAGAGGATTAGAAATAAATCGGAGCAAAACCAAAGACATGGATATAACAAAGAGAAAGATGAATGAAATAAGTAAACAAATAGCAATAGGAAGTTACAAGTTTGAGAAACAGGAGGAGATCAAATATCTGGGAGTCACAGTTAATTGTAGAAACCAGAATATAAAATTGCGAATTTATAAAATAGTCAACGGTTGTGACTTAAGGAGCCGAGGCGAAGAAACTATAAAAGAAGCCATATTCGAACGAAACATAATTAGGAAAATCCACGGACCGAAGAAAACAGATTGAGAGTATAGAAGATTAACAAATAATTAGACAAATGTAATTCTAAAAGGAGATTACATAGTAAAACAAATAAAATCTGCAAGAATTCCTTGCTATGGACAAAATTTAAGATAAAATGGAAGCCAGAAGGAATATGGTCAAGGGGAAGACCAAGATTATGGTGGGAAGAATAGGTGACTGAGGATATAAGGAAAATGGAGATACTACGTTGTTTTGGAGACAAGTATCAGAGAATGAAAGACACACAATAACCACTAAGACGTAAAACAAAAGCAACAGTGGAGTGATGATCCGTAAGAAACTCGTCAGGTGAACTCTTAGGAGTGGTCACAATTCCAATACGGAATGTATAACCTTATATGAGTTGAGCAGTTTTCATTGCATCAATGTAAATTTTTTCAATAATAACCAATTTTTTAATTAAATTTCTGATGTTCATAAAACATATGCATGGCCACTGGCTATAATTATCACTAGATATAAAATATGCACTTTGTCCTGGTTTTCATAAAAGTTGAATTATTTCAAAAATCGAGTGTCCTTAAAACTTATAACTTCATGGTCTGTTAAACTGACAATAAATAAAGGATGTTTATTTTAGACATCTTTCTTAACAAAAGAAACATCAACGCCGCAAAAACTGCAGCTCATTACGTATAATACTGTAGGTAGAACCGTCATACCGTATAACAATACCAGCAACAGTAAAAATGAGAGAAATATGGAGAAATATAAATGGCAAATAACAGATAGGGACAGGAAAGTCATATTAAGAGAATCGTTCCTTGAAGGAACATGAACTTCTCAAGGTGGAGAAAGGATAGATTGGAAATGTATAAGACAATAGGATGGCCAGAGACGAGATCGGAAAGAAGGGTAGCAGTGGGCGAAGTGGGTAATATTGCTGGGTGGTGAAAGAAGCTGGATCGGCAGAAAATGTATGACAGGTCCGCAACTAGAATAGTTTCTAATAACTGCAAGTTGCTCGTCGCTATAACAGACCACACTCTGTAATTAGATTAGATGAAAGTAAAATAAAAAGATAAGTACAAGAACATTTGCGTGTGGGGTTTAGATTTGGGAATTGGAAGAAAGCGAACAAGTACTGGGCGTAATAGGAGTATAGGGCTTCAAAAAGAGTAAGGATGAGTGGGGATATTGCATGGGGGGAAGGTACCATGGAGAACTGGGAAGCGGGGAAGAGATGGAGTTGTTGGGGACAGTGAATGAAAAATTAGAGCGAATGAAGCTCAGCGCAGTTGGAGTACGATGGATGTGGCCACGTATACAGGGTGTGGCAATTATCTGGGATTGGTCGATCACGGCTTAGTTAAGTAAAAGTTATTCGGGATCAAGCAGTCCATACTGTAAAATATCCTGATGCATACAGAATGTTCAGTTTCACTTGTACATTAACTGGAACAGCCTGTATGTTATGGCATTTTTAAATTCTACGGTAAAATTTAGAGTAATTTTAGTTAACTAATCCTATACTAAAATTCAACAGTTTCTGAGATATTTAGCTTTTAAGAAAAAAAATACATTTGGACCGTTCTCTTAGAAAGTCAATGCAACTATTGTTGATAGTTGTTTTACAATAATTCTTTGGCATCTTTATGCCAATACTTCAAGCTGAATAATTCACATTAAAAGTCTTTATTATGTTATACAGTGTTCGAAAATTGAATATTAACTTAAGCATCTTTAAATGGGCAATACTCGTTTTCTTTAAATGGAACAGCCTGTATATTTTTATGTCATTCATTGACAACTCATTCATTCTGAGTTATAAGTTATTTAGTATCCAAAATTAATATTGGCCAAAACACCTGTAGATATGAATAGATATTTTTTTCATTTATTTTATTTAACCCTTTCTTAATAATATAAATAAATGTATATAGAAGGTTGTTGGTACATATTTAGATTTTTTTACTCTGTAAAATAGTATCTGCTTAAAAAGTAAAATCCACCGTACTTAAAAAATACAGTCAAAGTAATTAATTCTCTTTTGACGATTTGAGCTTTTTAATAAAATGTTCGTCTTGCAATTGTATACAAAAATTCATGGATGATATGTTGAAATTTGCTCTTGCAAAGCTTAACGGTCCTAAATTGGATCTATTTGTTAGATAAAACAAAACTTTTATTTGTTAAGAAACAAATTAGAAAATTATACAAGAATTAACAAGTAAAAATGTCTTTAGCTTAAGTTCCCTAAGATCGAAAAATAAACATGGATTGATGACGAGATGTTGATGTATTTCTTGAACTTTAAATATTTATGTCATTCGGATTGATTGATGTATTCGGTTTCATATGCATAAGTTTAAAGCTACTACGGGTTGATTATATGAAAATATATCATGGTAAATTGTGTAGTATTGTGCGATTTAAAAACTTATACAGAGTGGGATTAAAGTATGGAATATTTAAAAAACAGTTTTTTAAAAATCGCTGAAACCTTCCGACTTTCGTTTGTTTTGTAGTTATGACGTCATCACAAAAAATTTAAATGACAACATACATTTTTTTTAGTGGAATCCGATAGTGATTTTTCTACCCTTTACGACCGTGCAAAAAAATCAAGGTTGCATAAAAAAAATTCTGAGAAAAGTGCAACCTTATGATTTTTTTGCACGGTCATAAAGGGTAGAAAATCACTATCCGATTCCATTAAAAAAAAAAAAAATGTACTTTAATTAATGTTAATTATTAAACAATAAAATAAAATGTTTAAAAATGATTATTTGTGTGTAAATATCTTTAATGAAAGGGTAAATTTTTTTTTAAATATCTTAACTCTACGCGTCTATATTCTGGAATGTGTTCATAACAAAAAATTTTAGTAATTATTCACCAGACAATAATTATCACAAGTATTCTACACGTTGTACTAATTCGTTTAGTCGTGAAGTTTGTTAATTAATATGCAGCAAATTTTATAATGTACTACCCAACGAAATAAAATCCGTTCCTTGTTTATGAAAAATTATTTAATTTCTAAGGCGTTTTACGATAATGAAGATTTTATTGGAGTAATTGTTTTTGATATTTTAATATATCTGTAAATTTTGTTTATTTTAATGGCATATATACTCATTGACCTGTGTAATAATTCCAATAAACATTATTATTATTACTAAGACATAACAAATGGATAAAAAACATAATGAGTAAATCGCAAATTAAATGTAAAGAAATGTTCAGTTTTAATTGTTGAACTGTACCACTACAAAACATACAAGATAACGTTCAATAATGTAGACTTGCCAAACGGATATATTACGCCAGAAAAATTATCAATGCAAATAATATACAGAGTGAGTGATTGGTGTGTCCGGCTTCTATATCTCTTATTATTTGAAATAGAGGATAGTTTATAGTTTTTTTAGCCTTTAGAACTTTACACTCTAAAATTATTTTCACCTAAGTATACAGGTGTTCCGCTACCACTATGTAGCATTTTTTAGTTCTTTTTTAAATAGCACTCTGCATATTTTTGTCGACACTACATAATAAATTTTCTTGATTTTTCGTCAGCATTGTCAAATTATTAATATTTTTCACTGATAAATGTTTACTGCACCCTTGAATTTAGGACCTATTTAAGCTATTTTTAGAGTTTTAAAATGTTTTTTTTTTTTAATAACTATGACTAATGTTTTAACAATAAAAGTTTTCAATTCAATTGTACAAGTTGTTCATTATTTGAACATATTATAAGAAACAACTGCCAATCCATTCGTGCTAATTTGACATTAATCTAAGTGCATTTGACAAAATGGTTGATTTTTCTTTTTGTTATTTACTGTATCATTTATTTCATTTAAAACTAAAAAATTATAACAATAATCTAGGCATAGAAACCCCAATATCATTTAAAGAAAATACAATTAGAGACACGACTAAATGATAAAAGACAGGGTGTTCCATTTGAAAATGGTGGGTCATGGTCATATGTAAATGATTAAATTTGATTCGTTTTAATTAATAACTTGTATTAACTAAAATATTTCATAACAGAACAAAAGAAATAACTATCCAAGAAGCAATTTTCAAACTAAAAAGAGGTTTGATAAGTCCGTCAAGGACGTTTTAAACCCGAACGCACACTTTTACTGTCAAAATGTTTTACCTAGATTATTGCCAAACTCTGACATTATGGAATTAGCAATTGTTTCTAACAAGATTTCCATAACACACTAGTATGGCAGTTTTATTTTTAATTATTGAAAGAATAATTTATTGACAAATGTTGAAAAACTAATTAATTATGGATTTTAGACAAAGGAAGCCTAAACATCAATAAAAGGTAATACAATAAGGAACACAACCAAATGATAAAATACAATGTGTTCCATTTGAAAATGATAAAAATAGCTTTATTTCTAATGCACCCTTGAATTTAGAGCAGTAGGAATTTATTAGTGAAAAATATTAATAACTTGACAATGCTGCCGAAAAATTAAAAAAATTTAATGTATAGGTGAAAATTTTAGAATATAAAGCTCTAAAGGTTAAAAAACTTTTGTCTATAAGCGCATGCTCGCTCTATTTCAAATGATAAGAGTGGTATAGAAGCCGGACACCCTAATGACTCACCCTGTACATAGAACAGTGTGGAATAATATAAATTAATATACAAATGACATTGTATACTGGAATGTATTTATGCCAAATATTTTTATAAATTAAGGAATAATAAAATAAATGATATGATGTAATGATGACATCAATATTTGTATTTTTGATTATTTTTACGAACTTGTATTTATGGCTGTAAAATTAAGTACATTCAATTGTTCAAAGGTTATTGTTTAGTTTATTTGCAAATGTTAGTCACAGTTAAAAAAATGTGCAATATTTAAGTAATATAAATTAAATAATTTAAAATAAATTAAATTACAGCATAACATATTTATATATTCAACACAAATCAAATATACAATTCAGTTGAGATATTTTACATAAATTGTTCCTGTATCCATTTCAAGAACAATTTGTGTAAAATAGTACTACCATTGTTTAAAAATGTTTTTTTTATTGTTTAAAAATTTTAATTTCTCGACTGACACTTTGTCATTTCCAAATTCCTTGAAAAAGTTTTGTGGAAAAGAATAATCCGGGTTTTAAACACATAATCAATTTCTTTTACATTTTCCTCGCTGATGAAAAAAAATAACCGAGTCCGACACAACACACAACAACAAATGTGTAATAAAGTTATATAATTATCCAGAATATAAAAAACGTTATCATAAGTCTTTGCTGGCATTAAAATTTAATGCATGAAAATCGAATAAATTGCATTTTTGTCAATTTCGTTGACCATTTATATATTTTATATATTTGTGTGTCGTAATCAATATATTTTTATTTCACAAGTTTTTTATTAGTTATTTGTTCAATATTAAAAAAGTATAATTTTAAGCAATTACAACAAAGAGTAGTAATAATAAGCAAAATGAGAGTAAATAAAATTATTATTTACTCGTTATTATTGTTTGCCCTTTAGTTAGTGTCTCTATTATTATTAAATTATTATTATTATTACACCGACGTTAAAATTTTAACTAAACCAGCAGTGCTTCTTTTTGAACAGAAACTAAAGCGAAATTAGAATTACGTTCTCAAGTTATAAGTGATATATGATTCTGTAGGTATTGCTGGAAGTGAATTTCCTTTGCTTCCAAGAAAATGTATAAAAACCATGTCATAAAAGTACTAAATATTTACACGCAATATAAACATTAACAATAATAATGACCGCTGGGTTGTTAATTGTTTAAAGAGATTTAAAATTTAAAAATTAATGGACAATTAACATACAAAACAACTAATATGTTGATTGATAGTTCCTGCTTGGGTGACGTAAAACAGAGAACGAAGAACTAAACATAACAAAATATTCTAATGCAAGAGAATATTTTCAAACAGTTAATTTCCTTGTGAAATTTATTAATAAATCTAAATTTTTATCTATCAAATTTAATCATCGTATGCGAACAAATTAAAATATCCAAGTCCCATAAAATATATCATCAGTGGCCTTTTCGTTTCCATTAATTTATACAACGCTTTAGGCACATTTTTAATTATAGTAATTCAATATCTCAAGTTTAAAGCATAAAAAGTAATATATATCCCTTAAAAGAGCGATGTTTAATTTAAACGTAAAATTTTTTATAACGCGATCATGAAATTTTAGCTTTAACCATTTACCGAAAATTATGTTTTTAGCACGTTTAATATTTTTAATAAACCAAAGTTGTGTACTGAAGAAACTCCAAAAAGTGTGGTTCAAATTCAATTAAGTGAATCTGATTTAGAAAATCGCTAAACTTTTCGAAACAAAATAATTTACACTTCAACATCCAAATACAAAATGATACTCACAAAGCAGATAAAATGCATTAAAACTTTTTGAAACATACCATTGTGTGTACGTACTCACAGGGTGGAAATTTGTTGCGATTCTAAGCGAACACCTCTTCGAATCTTAACACAATCCTACCAACTCAACGATATGTGCACCACTGCCTCAAGCACGAGCTTCTCGTGATATTTAAATGTTGAGAACCATTGCGTGCGCACATTATACACCCAACTATTGAATTACAAAACTAAGGGATAAGAAAAATAATATCGTTATTTATTTCAAAACGTTATCGACGACTGAAAAAATCAATGTTTGTAGTCTGCATTCGTGATATTAAATGGAAATGTTAGTAAATAAGTTACGTGTGTGAGATATCACGAAAGTGATATGTTTTGGATATACGGGACTCGATATCCAATTACTAAAGTGTTGGTATTTTTATATTGTTGCGATGCATCTCTATCCACTTAATAAAATGTACAGAGTGTCTTGTATTCGTTGTTTTATCTATATAAGGTACCATTAGCCTACAAGCTAGGAGAAAAGGTTTACGCAAACTGTGCCAATTTTTCATGAGCAATCCACGTAGGTAATTAAAATTTTTCTAACTCATCTCGTTTCCGCTCTAGAACGGGGAATTGAAATTTCAATTTAATGACATTTTTTCGTCGGCGTTTTACGGAGTACTTGACACTCAGATTTATAATTGTGATTACCACTTCGCCGTTAAAACTGTCTTACCAACGGTTTTCCATAAAATATAAAACTTTGTGTAACTGAAACAATCTAATATTGACCCAGTAAAATTGTTAACAAATAAGCAAGGTAATAATATTTTAAAGCTGGATGAGATGATACTGAAAAGATAAATTCAAAACAGAACAAAAGTATAATAAAAAATTTATTGGACAACCAGGTTCAACAACCGCAACCCCCAAAAAAAGATAAACTAAAAAACCAGCCGAAAATGCAATCAAGCAACGAAATGGAAATTTAAAAAACAAGTACGTAGTAATAGGAACAGGTCCACGACCCGACAATGTGAACTTCCAAGCTGCCCAAAAACAGCCGTCATTCATCTGGACAGAGTCGAGCTAAATACAAAAGAAGAAGATATCCTCAGATACGTAACGACAACTTTTTCTAGAAAGGTAGTTGAAGCATATCCACTGCGGGAAAAGGCAAATAGTACGTCATTCAAAATAGCCGCGGATTTCAGTATAATACATGAACTTTATGACGGAAATAAGTGGCCACCTGGTGTCACCATAAGGCGGTACAGATTTTCGGGAATCAAGATTGGCATACTTTGGACATCAAGAAGAACAAAATTAAAATTAAAAATGTATATTATATTAATCAAAAACCTTAAATTACCCTAAGGTGTCAAGGTACTAATTACAAGATTACAATACATATTTGGTCACAATAATATTATGAATAAATAAATGTTGCCCATTCTTTTTTATTTTTCGCCTTCTTCATCCCCTCATTCCAAGATCTTCCTCGTTCCATCAACGATTCAGCTACTCTTTGATTCCATGTTTTCTTTGGTCTTCCTCTTTGTCTTTTCTGTTTGGATTTTGCGAGCCATATTCTTTTCGTTTGTCTTCCATCCTCCATCCTTACTAGATGCCCAAACCACTTTAATCGTTGTTTCTCTATGCTTTCCAGCACTGGTTCAACTTGAAGCTCTGCTCTAACTGTCTCATTTCTTATTTTGTCTCTTCTAGTAATACCTTTTACACTTCTTAGGTATTTCATTTCTAATGCTGTATTTTACTTTTCATTTGGCTATTTAGCACCCAGCTTTCACCTCCGTATGTCAAAATTGGTTTGTATATTGTATTGTACACTGTCATTTTCGTTTTCTTCGATATTTCTCTATTTCTTATGAATGTATTGTATTAAAAATGTAATAATTATAAATATCAATGTGCAGTGCTTAACGAACAAAGTTGATGCTCTAAGTTACCTCCTGAAAGATGTCAACTGTGACGTCGCCTGCATAAAACAGAACACTGGCTGACAAGTGATATAAAAAATAGTGTAATCATCTCAGGCTACAAGATGGCAAGCTGCTCCATTGATATATAGAAATTGCTGGGGCCCTTGTCACCAAAACTAAATTTAGTTGTATGATCAATCCATCGTGCAGGTGATATTGACACATTTAAGGTACGAACGCAATGAGCGGAACTGCACTGCAGCGGAACGGCGCGGCTCGATGCGACCAAATATTGTATATATGAAATAGTATGTCAATTTTGCCGCGCCGCGCAGTTCCATATAAACAATATTTAGTCGCGTCGCGTCGTCGTGCCGCGCCGCTCTGCTGCAGCGCAGTTCCACTCGGTGCGTTCGTACCTTTATAGTCCAAACAGATCTAGCGCTACGACGGATTATGAATGAATATAATAGAAGCATATTACTGGCTAGCGATAAAAAATGTGGACCTGAAAGGATTAAAATACTAGAACTCTTCGAATCATAAGGTTTATACAGGGTTAGTCAAAAGTATGGAATGGGCGGTTTATTTCCGTAAATACAAACTTTATAACAAAATGTCTTTAATAGAAGTTTTGTTAATAATTATTCTCCATTTCGTAGCCTACTCATTGTTTGTGTATGTCAACGCATTTCCATGGGAACGTTTTTTTTTTTAATGGCAACTAAATGATTTTTTTGCTGATTTTTATTCCTCTTTTTTTTCTTGAAATGACTTGATATTCTTTTCATATGCTTTAATAACAAAATTTTAGAGAAAATGCTCAAAATACTTTATTCACTTAAATAATATTTAACTCAAATTATTAAATATTCAAACTGAAGACCCCCTGCAGCTTGATAATAACCTAATCTATCATAAAAATTACGCAAACAATTTTGCAGCCAGTTAGGTGGTATTTCTTCCATTTCATGCCTGATTATTATTGAAATGACTTGATATTTTGATATTTGAGGATAATTGTACAAAAAATGATAGTGGCCTCTGTTTTCTTAATGTTATTTTTCATGTCGTTGTGAATAGTTTCATTTTAATTTGTAAACATGGTGAAACTCAGTGAAACTGAAAGAATTGAAATTCTAATGATGGTTGGTTATGGAGATCGACAACGTTCGCACCAAGATGTTTGTCATTTATTTAATAACGTTCATCCGGAGAAAAATGCTATTGTACAATCCACAGTGTCAAAATTGGTTAGA
>JAFFZR010003865.1:0-48929 GCA_018397195.1 Lethrus apterus
AAAAAAAATATCAAATTTCGTTCTTTGATTTCATGAGCCCTTTTTGTCCAAAAACGTCTATAGCCACTTTATACACGCGAAATTTGTCAAAAATTACATTCTCAAAATATTTTCTTGTATACGCCAGATTCCGTTGGTCACGTGACTTTTTTTAAATTTTGTATTTAAAATTGGAATCATGTTGAATTATGTTGAAATAAAGGCTATGGATAGTTATTAGGAAGATATGTATAAGTTATGTAGACAAATATGTAAATCGGATACGTTCATTTGTAACGTACTTGTGCATGTAATTTTCACACAAACTATTGAGCGGCAATACTAGCTTTGTACAATATTTGCAAAAGGCGCCACACACAGTTATTTAGAATCACCCGTTACATTATCGGACTTTTTATTTCTGCATTTAAATTTACAAATGGAAAAAATCATGATCAAGATTGTCAATTTTGATCAAAAACAAAAAAAAAGTTCAGTAAAACTAAAACACCCGGTACATCTACTTTTTTTATTTAGAAGGCAAGTTCTCTAAATAAAAATAAAACAAAATGTGTTTTTTCTTAATTTAAATTATAAAAATGCGAAATTTCCGTAATTGTAAAAGACATCAACCGACTACGCCGATGGATGACGTCATTAAAAATACCAACTTGTCCAATAGAGGCGCGTTGCATACATAAATCCTAAGCATAAACCGCGCACAAACCGTTAAACCACGTCATTTAAATCCAACAACTTTCTACATATTGCAATTTTAATTCCTCCGTTCTGTGCATAATTTATGCCAACTGCACATTCTCATCATTAGTCATTTAAGTACAGTTACCGCACGCATAAATGCACCAATCAGATTTCATCTCCCAATTAATGTATTTTTTTAAAACTTTAATAAATTTTTTTAAATAATTCGCTAATAATGAATAATAATCTTTATATTCGAAACTTTAATCGACCTTTTAAACTCATTTAACCCAATCTACCTGCCTATTTAAAATACAAAAAAAAATCGTACAAAAACTTACAGGTACACGATGCCCACTTGATTCTTTGAAAATTCAAAACAAATGTTTTGCTGATTATTTTCATTTGTTGATGGGTCATCGTTAGGTTATTTATTTTTTATAGGGTCAAGGTCACCGGTCAAGATCAACAATTTGCAAAAAAAAACTCCATGTTGTATGTATATTTGGGTTTATTTTACTTTGAAAATTTTTTTACATTGTTTATTTTTTTCTGACAGGTCTTTTTTGATTTCCATTTATCGACCGAACCCAAGAAATAATAAATGAAGGCCAATCTTTTATATTTAACCTTTTCATCTGTTAAAATAATAAATCAATAAGAACCCTATTTAAAATTTGTCATTTTCATTCATTTTTTCCATAAACCCAAATCAATCCTGCAAAAAAATCCATCAAAAAAAAAAACATTAAACCATATTGATTTTTTATAGCCACGGTCAAGGTCATCGGTTAAGATCAACAATTTGCGATAAACTCCATGTTGTATATTTGGGTTTATTTTAGTCTTGAAATTTTTTTGATAAATTTCAAGGTCAAAATTTGTTACATTTTTGGTTAAAAAAATTTATAAAAAAAAAACACTTGAAATGGTCAAGTAATTGTATTTAATTAATAAACAAGTTAAAGCAAAATTAATTGTTAACGGAATAAACCCAAACCATTTGTTCGCAAAATTCCGTAAATTCCTTTTACAACAGAATATTTTTATTCCAAACTCCAACCCAAGAACATAAGATCTCAAAACCCATTCGATTTCTTTACAATTTTTTCATAAAATCCAATTATTCAACAAATCGTTTTTCCTTAAACTTGAGCATCAAAGTCCTAAAATTGAACTCGCTGTTTACCAAATATCTTCATTTATTTTATGATAAACCCCAACTCAAACAACACCCAAATAAGCTTTAAACCCTAACTTAAACACAGATATTAAAGCTTTAATGGGTATTTTTGCATAACCCATTTTCCATCGATCAGAACAAAAAAAAATTAATTTCAAGCTTTAAACCTTAAAACCCATTGCAATTTAAAATTGTTGTTGTTTTGTTAATTTTTTCACGAACACAAGCCCAGCCCAATGAGAATCTTGTTGCCTTCTTTGTCTTAATTTTAAATAGATATTTTTAGAATGTATATCAAAACAATTTTTCAAAAGCTTTAAACCCAAATCCAAAAATCCAAAAATTTAATTTAAAAGCTATAATCTTTTGTTGTTTGTATATTATTAATTACATAACAAAGTAAAAGACGTTGCTGATGGTGTACGTAATGTGCGAACGAAATTACAGACAAGAAAGAGCGAGAGAGTCGATAAATTAAAAGAAGAAACCCAGTGGTCTATGAAAGCTTGTATGGTCATACGTCCGTTACGGGCTTCTTTAAGGAGAGGAAAAAAAGTACACTGGTCGTAACGCCTGTTCTTTGTTCTGGCACCTCCTGATTACATTTGGCAAGTGCGACGGTGCGGGGCCAGGGACGTTCAACGAAGGGGTGAAATTTGCAAAGCAAGCAGCTGGCCGTTTCTGCTGCCTGCCCGTGAAAAGCGTAGACGCGGAGAGTCTTCTCGTCCGAAAACGTCCGTTCTTCATTCTTTCACAGATAGATGGTCCCCGTTCGTCCGTTCCAGAAACCAGTTCGTCGGAGAGTTTTTTCAACCGCCTCCGCCCCCTTTAGAAATACGCTCTTTCAGCGGCCGGGAACGGACGCATCTAGAATAACCTGTTTGTTGTCCGGCGTTTCGGCGGGAACGCGAAACTCGAAAAGGAATACGAGACGACATTATGGTGCGATTTTTAAAATATCTGTCCCGTTCCACGGTCTCATCTTGCATCGTACTGATGACTGATGACACGCACACAAAACGCTATGGACAAAAAGAGAAAAAAAAATCTGGTATCTAGTCGGTTGGAAGGGGTTCGCTAATTTAAAATATTGCAATACTCATTTCTCCCGTGACAAAAGAAAAGCGTTGTCAAGAATAGTTAAACATAATAATAAAATAGCGTTTTCATTTTTGCACTTTTTCTTGTTTTTGAGTTCAAAACCTTAAAATTCCAAACATTTTTTTTTCTGACAGCCCTTTTTTAACCTTTATCGACCCAACCCAAAAAGTAATAAATTTTATATTTGTTGTCAACCTTTTCATCTATTTCCTTTAAAGAATTCAACCCAATAATGAATACAAATTTTGAAAGAATGCAAAAAAGTCCAATCCAATAGAATCTCAACTTGTGAGCCAAAAACATTGAAACTAATCTTAACTTCCGAACAAAAAATATTAAAACCAAATACAACCTTAAACATCAACCTTAAACCCAAAACGTTCGGTTAAATTTCAAATGAAATCCAAAACCCCATTTTTTAAATCCAAACGCACGTCCAATCCAGTAGTCCAAGTTCTGCACGAAAAGAAAGAAAATATGAATGGCGTTAAAACACTACAGAAAATGTACAAACTTTGGGTTTACGATTTTTTAATCTTTTCAATCTCAACTGAACTCAATATATCAAATATTATAAATAATTCAACCCAAAAAATAATAAATCAACCTAACCAAATTGTTCCACAAACCCAAATCAATCCACTCAAAAAACAATAAAACCATCCCTGTCAGCCGACAACTCTTTCCATCAATTTGCAAATTTACATTCCGACGACAGACAAATTCCCATCTCTGGAAGGTTTCCAACTATTTTCGTAATCTTACGAAAAAACACCTTGCCCTTGAGCCGTTTACAAAAATGAAACAAAAATTATTACTACGATAGTTGTAAATTGCAAATGTGTAGCGACGCGCTCACTAGATCGGTTGCAGAGACGCGAATTTAATTAAAATCGGATAAAAACGCCAAACGCAGGCATTGGGGAATTGGGTCACGACTTTCACTTCACGTTCGTTGTACAAACGCCACCTGGTCAACGACGCAAAACATTTTTTTTTTACACGTAATAACATATGTCTTTAATTAATTCACGGGTTCAATGTAACTTTTCAGGAGGGGTTTCATTAAATTAAAAAAAAATCCCCACTTTTTTATGGATTTGTTAGTTAATACGTTAAAATGTGTAGCGCACGTCAACATCATACGATAGTGTTTATTAGTAAATGACTCATGAAAATTGAATAATTAGGTCAGGTTTAATAATTAGTTGGGTTTCGTTGGGATAATTAGTTGGGTTTAATTAAGACTTTTGGGTTTAATGGGTATATGTTTGGTTTTATTGTGATACGTTGGGTTTAAATCCCCACCCAGTAAACCCAATCTTTGGGTTTTTGTCGTCATAAGTAGATTACGGCGTTTCGACTTTTTTAGTCTGCAAGTCCATTTTATTCAAACCACTTTAGGTGGCCTTTAGGTGAAGTTAGGGTACAGGGGAAAGGAAAAATCTGCTTGCCGTTAAAATAAACAAAATTGAAAACAATTGATAAAGTTTTGCTTTCTGTTGAATTGAGTTGGATATTTCGTATTGGGTTCGTTAAGGTTTATTGCTTTATAGATGTTTAGTGTGGACCCAGCTTGATAAAATGCCCGTTTAAACGACAATTTTCAAAAAGAAAAACACAAATTGCAACTTTGCACCTCAACCCCGCTCTCATTCTTCATGAATATTCACGAAGAAAACGCGAGTCGGCGGTAATCAAAGCCGGTAAGTGGGAACTGTCCCACACAAAATCAATACAATTTAATTATTAAATTGTGTTTAGAAATCATGTTCGTCGGCACAATCGGGACTCTCCCTTTTCAGTCAAGGTCGCGAAGTCCCCAGCGCATTATTTCTGTGTGCACGTATTTACACGCTTTGTGAAGCATTATTTTTAGATTCCGGTGGTATTTTTAACGACGTCGACCCGCGACGACAAAGAACTCGCGCGTCGGCAAATTAATCGTCTCGTCTAATTGAAATGTCCGACGGAAGCCCGTCGAAAGAGCAAATCCGCGGAAAAACCGTTACAAACGGGTTCGCAAAGCATCAATAAGTGTACCGAGATTTACGAAACGCACAAAAGGATACGATTTACGTGTTAAATCGCAACGTACCTTGCGACACGTAAAAAAGGGTGCAAGGGTGCAAACTAGGGGAGAGACGACACTTGCCGTGCGTTACCGCCGCACCCCTTTATTATACAAATTTTCTTATCGCAACGTATTTTCAAAACAGAAAATAATAAATTTTTTATTCACCGTGTTCGAAATTATCTTCAAAGTACGAATAATGATAGAACAAATCGAAGTAAAATGGTGAAGTTATGAAAAACGCTCTTGATAAATCTGTGATCGGCGCTTAAAAGGTCATAAGTACATTTTAGAGAATTATGAGTCTATTTATGCCTTTCAAACTATCGTAATTCCTTGTACCGGTTTAACAGATCAAAAGAAGCTCCTTTTTTAAACAACACTACAAATACGACTTATGACCTTTTAACCGCCGACCACAGAAATCCTATGTCAAAAAATTAATTATCAACGGTTAACCTAAAAATAGTCGTCCAAAAGTCAACCGTACACACTTTTTAATAAAGAAATGAAAAACGCAAGTAGATTTTCTGAGGACTATGTCAAACACGGCCTAAAACAAAATGAAGGAGTCTTACAACTTATAACAATACAAAATGCAAATTAAGTTGCCTATACTGATTGTGAGTGTTTCGTTGCCTACATCAACGTATAGTTGGTTGCTTAATTCACGATGATGTCATAGCACTTGTTGCTCATCAAAATACAATTTACGGGGTACGGCAACAAGGGGGGAGTTATATGTGATATGTGACTGTTTTGTTTGGTGGGTTGGGCACGACATAACCTAAAAATCTCATTAAAATACATTTACGCCAATTGTTGAAAAAAATGTTAGTTTAAGCATCAACATGTCTGTGTTTTTCGCGTTTTGCACCTTTTTGGTGTTTTCGTGCATATACGGACAATACGATTGGCAAGCGAGGGATGCCTTCGACGAAGTCCGCCACAAATTCGACAAAATCAACAAGGATAATTGCGAAATTCACGACGCCCGCGATTTGAAACTGGACGACGATGTCGTCTCGCACAAACCCGACATCAAAGATGTGAATGTGAACCCCGTCTTCCCCAACAGGACGATGCTCCTACACCTACACAATATGGCTTTAACTCGCTCCTTCTTTTGGAGTTACATCTTGCAAAGTCGCTTCATCCGACCGGCGATAAACGACACGTACGATCCAGGTATGATGTATTATTTATTGTCGACGGTAGCCGATGTTTCTTCAAATCCCTACATCAACGCCAGTGCCGTGTACTTTTCTCCAAACACGTCCTACTCACCGTCCTATTTGGGATTCTTCAACAAAACGTTTCCGCTTTTCGCACCGAGAACTTTTCGAGCAGATGATTTCAACGATCCTATACATTTGGAACGCATTTCCACGTTGAACACCTTCACTGTGCAAGATTTGGGCGCCGTACCGCCCAACACCAGCCAAGATTACACATCAATCTTTTACAAAATCAACGATTGGTTCAAAACCTGGTTACCGGATCACGTCGTAGGGAGACACGACACTAAAACAACCTATCAAGTCAAAATCCGATACGCCAATAACACAAACGAGACTTTCACGTTTCATGGACCGCCGGGCGCCGATGAACAACCCGGACCTGTTAAATACATTCGACCTTATTTCGACTGTGGAAGATCCAATCGTTGGTTATTTTCCGCCGTCGTCCCCATAGCCGATATTTATCCACGGCATACGGGCTTTCGGCACATTGAATACCCCACGTAAGTATTACTATTTATGTCTGGTTTGTGTATTAATCAGTGTTTTAGGTATACTGCTGTGTCGGTTTTGGAATTAGATTATGAGAGAATCGATATCAATCAATGTCCTCCTGGTTTGGGTAACGAGGGCCCTAATAAGTTTGCTGATACAGCTCGATGTAAAAAAGAAACTACAGAGGTAAGTTTTGATTTGGGGCTTAAAGAATGGTCACAATCACTGATTATGAGACTACAATGCGACTGAGTTAATGCATAACTTTCATCAATTCAAATTTTGCTCAATATAATCTATTTCATAGAGGCTTAACCAACTTTAATAAACTGCCACCTGCTATAAAATCATTGAACTTTATACAATTCAAAAATACTTCATACATTACAGTGTGAACCATTAGATGGTTGGGGATTCAGAAGAGGTGGTTATCAGTGTCGATGCAAACCTGGTTGGCGATTACCATTCTACATCAGAAGACCATTCCTCGGTGAAATAGTAGAAAGAGCCAGTTCCGAAGTCTATTACAACAGTTTCGACTGCCAAAAAATCGGATGTAAGCCTTTACAAAGCGATTTCTTCTCATTTTAAATTTATATTCTGTAGGGATACAAAAGGATCCTGTACAGTGGGAAAAAGCCGATCCACTGGTTCGTGAACATTACATGAATCTTTATTCCGAATATAAAAACCTAACGTATGGCCCGAAAGCTTTGCATCAAAAAAAGTTGAATGTACACCAAGCGATATCTTTTATACGCGGTGTTCGGCCCGACAACTGTCGCCAATATAAACCCCACGAATTAATTCTAAACGGCGATATACACTTTGGCGCGAAGGAATTTTTCATAAACGAAGCTCGCATGGCAGTGCGCCTTGCAAACTTCATCAGCGCGTTTTTGCAAATATCCGACCCAAACGAAGTTTTTTCCGACAAACGCGTCGCCGACGAACCTTTGACCGAAGATCAAATGATCGCTGAAACCTTGGCCATAATCCTCGGTAATAGTCGTATTTGGTCAGCGGGGACGTATTGGGACCGAAACAAATTCACAAATAAAACCTATTTCGCCCCATACGCTTACAAAACCGAACTAAACACGAGAAAATTCCGATTGGAAGACCTCGCCAGGTTAAATTCAACCGAACAACTGTACACAAACAAGGAATGGTTTCGATTTTTGAAGCAGCGCTGGTCGACAAATTTCGACAGTTTGGAAAAGTACTACATGAAGATGAAAATCAGGTTCAATCAGGACGGCGAAAATATGCGAAAATACGAACATTATCCTAACTTTTATCGGGCTGCGAATTTGGATCACGGACATTGGTCCAAACCGTATTTCGATTGTTACGGAAAAGTTCCCATGTGGAAAATCAAATACGCCGTGCCGTTCTTCGGCTGGGATAGCGCGAAAGCCAAACTTGAATTCAAGTAAGTTACGGATTTTTAATTTCTTTTAAAAATGAAATAAATAAATTAAAAATGTTTTTTAGGGGTGTTATTGCCATAACTGTTGATTTACTCAAATTGGATATAAACCAATGTCCTGATAAATATTACGTGCCAAACGCTTTCAAACAATCGGATAAATGTGACCAAAAAACTTCTTATGTAAGTCGTTTTACAATTCAAATAAATTAAATTTTGAAAATCTAATTGCAGTGCGTTCCAATATTGGGAAGGGGTTTCGAAGCTGGTGGATATAAATGCGAATGTAGGCAAGGTTATGAGTATCCGTTTGAACAACTCATTACTTACTACGATGGGCAATTAGTCGAGAGCGAGTTTGAAAACTTGGTCGCTGATAAAGAGACACGTTTCGACATGTTCAAGTGTCGGTTGGCTGGCGCAGCAAATTTACATGTAAGCTTCATGACAATCGCTGTAATGCTGTTGATTTCAATCACGTTTTATCGAACTAGACTTTACACCTAAAATGGTGTCATCAAAGACATCTTTTGATTATACAAGAGCAATATTTTTTTACGTTATGTACAGCACTGTTTATATTGTATAGATTTATACATTAACAAATTTTATTGAACTGCACAAAAATTGAACATTTTAAACAAAATGTTGACAAATTTCGAATACTTCATTTTAAGTTTAGTTTTTAGTCGATGATTAATTAGATTTAGGCCGAGTTGCACCAACGCAAATTAGTTAATCTCCGATTATTTTCTATAGGAACAATTATTATAACAATAGTCATGACAATGGTTTCTATAGAAAGTACTACGGATTAATTAATCGTGGCTTGGTGCAACTGGGCATTAATGTTACTTGGTTTGATCTAAATTATACACTTCAAGAACCAGAAGTGATGCAAATTATGTCTTATCAACCTCTTTTAATTTAATTAATTTAGTTTATCTTCCCAAGATGTTTTATAAGATCTGTATTTTTTCCGTCCATTTGTAATATAATTTACAATTTTATACGTTTTTTAAATATTAATAAATATTATGTATCTTTTACGAATTTCAAATTTAAAAATTAAATGTTTAAATTTCAATTTAACAGATTTGTTTGATTTGGTATGGAACAAGTCGGTAACTTGTTCCATACCAAATCAAACAAATCTGTTAAATTGAAATTTAAACATTTAATTAATATATTTCTCCCGCTTAAGTTAACCTCAAAAATATAAACTGTCAAACGTGGCGGCTCATGTAACTACAATACGCCATCTTAAAACCGTTTCAATAATTACAGTTTAAATAACGAAAATGGCGTCTAATTTCGAATTGTGTTATAAAAGTGATCTAAATTCGCGTTTTTCTACTAAAATTGAACATGTAAATATGAAGAGTGTTTTGTGTTGTGTTAAGTGAGTATTTGCAGAAAAATTTGCGAAGAAACAAACTGGCAAGGTAAGGTAACGCTTTTCTACGTTTACATCGTAATTTCAAAACGGATCAAGTCGCTCTTGAATTTTAAAAACGTCATTTATAAAATTCGACCGAAAATGCATCGTAAAACGTGCGCCGCTAAACTACAAGCGGAAAAAATCGAAAATGCTACTTACAACAAACGACCATATCACAAAAAGGGAATTTCTCTGCGAAAACTTAAATTTTCAGTTTTTGAATTTATGATCCACGCCTTCAAAACTGTAAAAAATTCAACAACTGTTAGTGATTTGTTTCGTAGTCGTGGCAACTGCGATCGGCGCGAAATACAAAACTGCGAAATTACCCAATTTTATTCCCGATCTTGCACCATACGGTTCAATTGTTGGAGCGCTTTTAATACGACGAGCACCAAAGTCGTGTATATCAAGCCGTAAACGATCAAAAACCAAAATATTAACCTCATGGGCGCAATTTGTGCAAGTGACGCTTTCGACGTTTTATTACACCGCTACTAGATGTCGCAAAAAAATTAGAAAATGTAAAAAACGGTTACCAACTTAATAAAAAGTTTCAATTTTTTACTGATTGGCTTACAACTTGTCAAAAATGTCATTCAAATTTGATTTGTATGACAAAAAGCATTTAATTTTCGGTAAACCGCATCTTTTATTGGAATTAGGTTGGGTTGGAACTGCATCTTTTAGCATTAGGATAGTTAACTTTAAACTAATAATTAAGCTAGTCAATTGATAAACAAGGTAATATTTATTTACATGATAATACTTAAAAGATGAATATTCATACCAAGGTCATTTTTTCTAAGAAAAACTGGTTTAATTTAAATAAAATTAATATGTAAATAAATTTATTTAAACATTCAACAGATTGTATGTACAACTCGATAAATTCATTTAAAAATATCATTCGGAAAATACTTGAAATGTGTGTTCCATAGTCAAAAATTGATCGATTAAAACTAGTCACCTTGTCGTTATTTTTATTCTATGTTCGACCCATGCGTGTAAATCATAAATCGTGTTAGCTGTGTCAGTTGAGCGCATTCGTTGGTGAAATGGCAGGCGAACAGCAACAAATTTTGGGGCTTGACTATCCAAGCGAATCTCATGAACATTGCCGAATACAAACAAAGCGCTGTAAATTAATTTTAAGTCCTTGGAAGGAATAAATAAGTCTGCTTACCGAAAGTCATCCGACCGCTGATGAATTTCGGGTCTTTTGAAAAATCCGCGATTGCCGCCAATGGTATACCCCAATTGGCAACTGGTCCCCAGAAATGTGTGCTGTGGACGAAACGTTTAATTTAATTTTTATTTTTTTTTTAAGTTACTGACCTCATTAAATACGTTCGGAATTCTTTGCTTTTGAGGTGGTTCACTAATCTTTGGCCCAAAGACATTTTCGTTACGTTATTACTGGAATTTTATCGAAACTTCTAACACGTCCTTTGCGTTGACTGACTTGACATTCACATTTTTGCACGCGTTTATACGGAACGTGCGGGGTACGGAGGGGTATCGATATAAAATATTGAATTGACTCTCGAAATAAATAAAAATCGTGCCGATTGCATAAAAATTGTAAAGCGTTTAGAACGAATACGTTGGAGGAACAGCTTCACGTTAAAGTTTGACGTTTCGATTTTTTAGGTTAAGTGTGTTTACGTGCGAACATGTGCTTTTCAAATCGAGTGAAAATAACAATTTGAAAATTTTGAAAAAATGCCTCAAGGTAGTAAGGTGTTTTTGCCTTGTCGCGGTCTTGGATACGTTAGCAATCATATACCGCTACAAGTGCGCTACATAAAGAGCAGAAAAGAAAACTTGATAATAACATGCGTGGGGAAATCCTTCCACACGTACGGTATATCCCATTTCGGATTGTTGAGCGTAAGCGGGTTGCACCCGGCTGATATAACCTGCATGACTTCGGATGCCTATCACGTGTACACGGCTTGTGATAACGTGATTTATGCTTGGAGAAGAGGTACCGAGTTGAAACACGTTTACCGTGGACACAAGAAGTCTGTACATTTGATGTTGGCATTTGGGGCGCATTTAATCTCGATTGACGAAGGTGGAGGTGTTCGCGTTTGGGACATTAAAGATGAAACTGTGTTTTTGGAATTGACATTCAGTGTGGAGAGTTTCCGTATCACAGCAATCTTGCACCCAGCTACGTACATAAATAAAATTTTATTGGCGAGCGAGCAAGGAACTTTACAGTTGTGGAATGTAAACACTTCAAAGATGATTTATGCGTTCGAGGGTTGGAATTTCGCCGTTAGTTGTTTGGAACAAGCACCAGCTATAGATGTCGTTGCCGTGGGATTATGTAATGGAAAAATTATATTACATAATATACGTTATGACAAAACAATTATGGAATTCACACAAGATTGGGGCTCTGTGAGTGCCATTTCTTTTCGATCGGACGATCATCCAATCATGGCAACTGGTAGCGTTAATGGACATATAGTTTTTTGGGATTTGGAAGAACGGCGCGTAGCTTCGCAGTTGTTATCAGCACATGATGATACAGTAAGTGGAATGGTTTGCTTACCCAGTGAACCCTTAATGATTACATCATCTCCCGACAATACTTTGAAATTGTGGATTTTTGATTTGACCGATGGTGGAGCTCGATTATTACGAATCAGAGAAGGTTTTTTAATTCTCTTTCAAAACTTTGAGGAATCTCGAAATCTTAATATTTTTAGGACATTCTGCATCACCTTCATTTATAAGATTTCACGGATCAGATGGTCACAATATTTTGAGTTCGGCCGGCGATTCAACCTTACGAATATTCAACACCCAAACGGAAATGTTCAATAAAAGTCTAGGCAAAGCTTCGTACAATCGCAAAGTTAGTAAAAGGAGAAGGAGAGCCGTGGAAGATCCTTTAAAAATGCCTCCCATTGTCGAGTTTACCTCGGAATCGACCAGGGAAAAAGAATGGGATAACATAGCCGCTGTGCATTTGGGTTTGTTTCTTTATAATCGTACATCGTAAATTACGTCGTTATTAACGCAGGTATCCCGATGGTCACGACGTGGTCTTATGATAAATTGAAAATGGGCGACTTGAAACTCCTTCCAGAACGCCTTTATAAGAAAAATAAAGATCCCAACGTCGATGTAACCGCGACGTGTTTGTGCCTGACACATTGTGGAAATTTCGTCTTGGTCGGTTATAGCAGTGGACATGTCGACAGGTATATTTAATAATTCCTATTGGTACAAAGAAAAACAATTTTTTTCAGGTTTAATATGCAATCGGGATTATGGCGATGTGGTTACGGTGATCCAAAAGCGCATGAATCGGCAATAAGAGGGGTTGCCACAGACGGTTTGAATCAAATTACGATAACGGGTGGTAATGACTGTAAAATTAAATTTTGGCCATTTAAAAACGCAGGTATAAAATCATTTCTAATTGGTAGATGTGTGTTGAACATTACGTTTTAGGAAAACCGTTTAAAAGTATAAAAGTCGAAGAAGCCGTTAATATGTTCAGATCGCACAAAGAGAGTTCAATGTTAGCAGTTGCGCTGGAGGATTTCAGTTTATTGATAATCGATTACGATACGAAAACTATCGTTAGGAAGTTTATTGGACACAGAGCACAAATAACCGATGCTACGTTCAGTCCCAATTCAAGATGGTTAATAACATCTTCAATGGATTGTTCCATACGTACTTGGGACATACCATCTGCCCAATTGATTGATCAGTTTCGCACAGAGGTCGCTTGCATATCTTTAAGCATGTCCCCTACGGGTGAAGCCCTAGCTACAGCCCATATAGACTATTTGGGTATATTTTTATGGAGTAATCGTACGTTATACAATCGAATTACACTAAAAGGGCTTTCACCGGAAGAAGACCCAGTTTTAATGGCCTTGCCGGAAGTTCAAAGTGAACAAGTTGAAACGGATGAAGATGAAGAACCACAAGTCGAGTTCTTATCGCCAGAGCAGATAAGTAAAGAATTGGTGACATTATCAGGATTATCGACGTCCAGATGGCAAAATCTATTAAACATAGATCTCATAAAAAAGAAAAATAAACCAAATGCTCCACTTAAAGCTCCAAAAACAGCGCCATTTTTTCTGCCAACAATTCCATCTTTAAATCTTCAGTTTGATTTACAAGAGAAAAACACACCTGGAAGTAAATTGTTAATGCCGCCCACTTTTGTAAATCTATCGGAATTCGGAAAGTTGTTGGAGAAGACTGTCGAAAATTACGACTTTCCGTCTGTCATCGATAAATTAAAGTATTTTGGACCGTCGATGATCGACTTTGAGATCAAGTCTTTGAGCCCGGAAAATGGCGGGAGCGTTGTGGTCATGTTGCAGTTTTTCAAATGTATTGAATTTATGCTCAAGTCTAATAAGGACTTCGAATTGGCGCAGGCTTACTTGAGTGTGTTTTTGAAGTCACACGGGATGGTTATCGCTTCGGAGGAATCTTTGAGGAGTTATTTGCCGAATATACAGAGCTGTACGTCGGTAGCATGGAATAGGATACAAGAAAAATTGTTTTATTGTTCTTGCGTTGTCGAAAGTTTAAAATCTGTCTAATAAATAAAAAATTAATCAAATAAATACTAAAAGTAAAATATAGCTATTTGTTAATGAAAATCCATTAACCCAGGAATGAATAATATTGCCAACTGAAAAGTAAAACGTCCAAAAATAACATTTGAAGAGTTGTTGTGTTGGTACCCAGGATTACTGTTTTAAAAGTCAAAAATATTTGAATTTTACCGGATGTTTTTCAATCGAGACTTTTAACATAAAATAACAAGTTTTGTGTGTAGTTTGTAGTTAATTGTGTTCAAATGTGAAGCATCGATAGACCTTAACTAAGAAATAGAAGCTGTAAAGTTGAAAAATGGATCCTAACCTTCAAATTAAAAGTCATGTGGGTTGTAAAGAACTTTTGTTGAGGAAACTATCGTACGCGGTAATTAGCAGCGTATTATCACAAGTTATAATAATTTTCCTACTTTCGTTCTTAATCAATGTTGATGTGTTACATCCGATACAATGGTGGATGCAGTCGTTCTCATCTTTAACATCGATAAGCACTTGGCTGTTTATCATACCGTTCTTGAGCATAATATTCGCACAAAGCATAATTTGCGCCAAAGACTACGTTCTAAAATCGACGTATTGTTCGACAAGGATCCAGAAAGTTTTGTCCGTATTTTCCATACACAATTTGTTACTTTTATTGTTGCATGTTTTAATCGGTGGTGTGGAAGTGTGGTTATTTTTGTCGTTGGCCGGGGGGAATTACGGAAGCTTGTACATATCCTGTCAAAATGATAAGTATTGTTTAAATACCGAAACGTTTTATCTGACATTGAGCGGTCTTTGGACCGGTTTCTACTTTTTCGTTACGATTTACACCTCAGAAAAAAAAATTTTATTCCCCGTCGTCCGACAACGCAAGATACTCCAATTTAAGACTACATTGTTACCTTTACTGAAACAAAGCCAACGAGCAGCTTTTAAACCGATTTTTTATTATTACGTGTTGTACTACTTATGGGGGCAGCGGTTGCAATCGTCGTTTATGTCGTTTTTCTGGCTACACAAACAAGATGCAACACTTGGCTTCATGGTCAATTCCTACGCTTGGTTTTTTGCATCGTTATACATATTGAACATGAATCTGATGAGATTCTTTTACGAGATGTTTCTAACCGAACCCATACAATTTCCAATCGTCGCAGCCACAAAACACGATTTCACATTGAGCGAAGCTTTAAATATAAGCAATATACCGATTGTGCAACAATTGGCTTGTTTGGATTTATTTTTGTTGTCTTATGATTCCAAACAAAGACGGGAAGTTCTGTTCACGTTGTCTCAGCCGGGGAACCATCCACATAATTGGAATAATTTAGTCACAAATGCCTTGAATATTATCGACGATTACGTGGAAACATTGAATAAATCGACTGTTGGTTTGAGTGCATCTGAAGAGAAGTTGGTTTCTCCGGTGAAGAGTCCATCGATGAAAAATTACGCTTTTAGAAATATACGAAATATGAGTTTGCAACCGGAGGATGTGTTGTTCGAGGTTGAAGTTTCCCAATCGAAAGGGACGGTGACTCAGTCGATTGAGTTGTTGACGGTGACAACGAAGGAGAAATTGCGTTTGGTGATTTCCACCTTGAGAACCATTTTGGGTATTAATTTCTTGTTTGGTGAATTACCGGTGGCTAACATCGAGTGTTGCTTGGGTAACGGACAGACGATGATATGGACCACGCAAGGTTTATCGAGCTTGGCTGTGGCTTCGCTGACGGAGGATCGATTTGGTATCGTGCAGAAAGATCTAGTGGTGATTGTTTCGAGTTTGGTCGCTTTGAAACAAAGCCTTGACAAGTTGAATAAAATTCCCGGTACGACGCGTAAAGGACACACATTTGACGATTTTAGTAATAAGATGAAAGTCGCCGTGTATTCAGCTGTCAAGAGGAGTTTGTATAATATTTGTAATCATTTCGGGGAATATTTGAAGGACCTGCCGTTAAATGCCGAAGTTTTGCAGGTTTTGCAAATTTTTGTAAACAATAAAAATATCTGATTATTTATATTTTTGTAATTTGAATAAAATTTTATTTTATATACAGGTGTTTCACTGGCAGGGAATTCCTCAATAACTCGAAAACAGCGACAGATAGAAAAAAGTTTCTATAAATAGTCGTAGAATTACGATTGGTCTATAATTTAAAATTATTTGTATGTATACAGGCTGCTTCGTAACTGTGGTATAAACTGCAATTTTGTTTTTTTTTTAATACAATATTATTGTATATTTGGAAGTAGTAATAAAACATTTATATTTATTTGCTATTTACTGACATGTATACACAGCATAACTAATAATTCAAATTATTTAAAGCATTTTTGCTATTTGAAAATCAACACAAAACATCCTCTTACAAGTTGCAGAAAATTTCATAACACATTAAATAACTTACTAGTGTAAAAAAAACATTGTACCTTCTTATTAACCTTATTAATACAAACATGCTTTATTGCAACTAAATGAAAATTAAACAAAATCACTCGTTGAGTTCCTCTTCATATCACAGAGCTTTCCTGTGATACTCAGGGGGCGCATTGATGTAATCCTGCAAATTAAACAACGTCGAACTGTTCTTAATCAAATACTTAAGAAAATCCTGTATGTTTTGTAATAGTAGTTGTATGCTTCGTTCATCTAGCGGTGTGTAAGCCAACATCGAGCCTAACTTAACAAACAATCTTAGTAAATGTATCGCTCCATAGATTTTTGACATGGGTTGCCCCGAATGATTCTGTAAAACTTCTGCGTATTGAGGACGTTCAAATTTGTACAACAGTTGGGTCCCCAACATAACGTTGAAGTATTCTTTGAGACCGTTAACTATCTCGATAGTCGCCGATTCCTTACTGGAATTATTCGATTTGATTGACTTTTTATAAGTGATGTAATTTTCGAGGATCTCATCGACGGTCACCTTTGCAGGCAAATTCATTAATTTTTTCTGTCGGGTTATCACGTCCCAATCGTCGACGAGCCACGGTTTCAACTCGTCCGGTATTTTCACCTTAACTTCCACTTTGTTCAGGAATTGTTCCTCAGATTCGACAGACGGGTCTAAACGTCCGCGTTTTTTCCTCGGTACATCAGAACTGGAATCTTGGCTGCTCGATGGTGTACTCTGAAGTTTGTTCTTGGGACGGGCAACTTCGTTATTGGGAGTACTGGCTCGTGAATCTGATTCTTTTGTTGGTTCTGGTTTGGGTTTCTTGTTGGTTTTTTTGGATTTTGCTGGCTGGCTAGAATGTGCTTTTTGTACTTCTTTTTGTCTTGCGACGTTTGCTTCATTGTATTTTAGCACTCGGCTCTCCGGTACCCATTCATCCCAACTAAAAATGCACAATTTCAGCTTACTTAAATTGTTAAGTTTAAAAAAATCAACATACTTTTTATTCCAACCGGCGTAATGTATGAAATATTTGATTTGTTTGTCTTTCGAAACTGTGGATTTTAAGCATTTTGCTTCGTAGATTAATGGCCCATGGAAGCACAAGACCTTTTCACCTGAAAAACATCGCCTTGAGATTGACATTTTTAGATTTTTAGCACAAACCTTCTGAGAATTTCAACTTCGGCGGCATCCTCGTCTGTGCAGCACAAATGTAAACAAAGTTATGTGTGTGAATAGAAACCACACACAAATTTTAATGTTTCATTCTCGCTATTAGTTAAGTAAAGCAATAAAAAAAAAAATTGTAGACTAGTTGCTTTGTATTTTTTTTAACAATTTGTTAAATTCTGTATTTTTTTAATACCATTTAAATCCCACTTATTTTAACATAAAGATGACCTAAATGTCAAAATGAACATGTTAAGGTAACCACCAACACGAATAATTTCAAAAATTATTAGGTCTGTTCAAACCACCAACAAACGATTCTGAACGATTCCGGATTTTTTCGACCTATCACAGAGCGAAATTCAGTTACTTGAAGTTTGTCACAAATTAAATTGAATGTTTTTATTGGCATATTTATTGGTAGATGAAATCCCGAACCGTTTGGAACTATTTGTTGGAACAGACATTGAATAAATTTCAGTATATAATAATGTCAAATTAAACTAAATGAAATAGTTAATTTAAACTTCGTATTGCATTATAATAAATGTAAGAAAAGCATTTAATATAAATAATAAGTTTGAATTTATAAATTATAAAATAATACAGTTGGTTGTACTTGCAATTTCGACGATCGTCACACGTATTTTCCGTAAAGTTCTACAAATATCGTTTGTCAAGATAAGGGGTATTTTTTAATTTTAATCGCAGCGCTTCCAAAGGGGCGCATTGGTAGTGATGCATCTCGCTTTAAAGTAATTTTAAAAATAATTTATTTATCTAGGTGTGTATTAAGATTGGTAGGTTATGTTACATTTAACTTAAGAACTTCTGTTTACATTTCGTCCTTTTCCTGGCATCACACCTAAATAATTTCGTATTGTGGCTTAAATTCGTACACGATTTCTTAAAAATAAACGAATTGTGGTCTTTTTTGTTACAACCTACGGATTACGAACAAAATTATTGAAATCATTTATACGAAGATATGGAAGGTTTAGCTTCGAAGATTTTAGACGTGTCCGATTTAATTTCGAAACTCCGACACGAAAAGCTACTCGTTACGGAAGAAAAAACGGCAATACAGAATTTAAACGAAAAGGTATTTCGTATTATGTTTGTATCGTGGTTTTATTCAGATGTTTTTAGTTGAATAATTATATAGATAAATTGGCAAGAACGGCTTGGATCAATTCTCAACAGAAAATTAATTTAAATGCTTTGGTCAAAACAAAAGATTACACTACGGAACAGTGTTGTCGAAGATCAAAATTAATAGCATGTAGCACTTTTGTACAAGCTAAAGATGTCTTGGATTACCAAGTAAGTTTTGATTCAAATCGTGAAAATTGTGACATTTTCATTGTAGGCTTTTATGCACTATGCCGATTTTTTACGATTGCTTCGTAATCAACCGGAACAATTGGCTCACTGGCTTGTAACCGGCGAACGATTTAACGACGATTCTTTTATTTTTCACAACATACTACATGGAATACTCACAGGATTGTATGGGTCGGTTATGTTACCCGAAGACACGGATTTAATGTTGCGATTGTTGAAACAACTTGCTTATTTGCAAATCGTTTCTAATGATAATCCTAAGAGGTTGTTGAGTCAGGGTAATTGCGCGTTCGCAAAGATGTATTTCCTTTTTCACGAGAATTTGTATTCGGCCAAGTTGTTCCTAATTGCTACTTTGCAGAGTCCGGTTATAAAATTGATTGCTAAAGCAAATTTTTATCTCGATATTGATCCAGACACTACGATATTACGGTAAGTTGGGTATGAATCTCTACTTAACCAGTCCCTCTTCTACCTTTCAGTGTAGAGGATTTAGAGTTGAGTCCTGTCCTGTAGCTTCCTTTATGAACTCCATCCATGCTTTCCTATTTTTTGCTAACATTTTTATTGCCTGTTCATATCTTCTTTTATTTCTTTGCTTGCGTCCTTCTATTGACCCTTCTAAAACATCACAAAAATACTCTTTCCAATCCTGTTTAATGTCGTTATTTGTTTTTAACAGTTTTCCATGTTTATCTTTTACCCGAAATAATAAAATAATTCCACTTTGTAGGTTTACATCCGATGAAAAATCGGAAAAGTTCGGTAAACAAGGTACTGTCGAATACAACGCACGCATAGCGGAATATCGTTCGTGTATCATCAAAACTTTAGTCGAATTAACTAGTTCATTTATATATTCTTTACATGAAAATATATTTTGTTTTCCCAAAACATTGGCATGGCTCATCTGGCAGATCGACAAAATGATGGTCAAATCATTCGGCCAAAACTCCAAAGAAGTAAGTCGGAAAACAAAAACGAAACGAAATTATTTGTGTTACTCGTAGGCCAATGCCATCGTGACCGACTTGATATTCAATTCGTTTATATGTCATGCGGTCGTACATCCCGAACGTTACGGTATTTGCGACGCTCCGATTTCGGAGATAGCTCGCCACAATTTGGTCCAAGTCGGACAGATTTTGCAAATGTTGGCGTTGTTCCGTTTCGAATCACCCGATCAAAAATCGACGGATTTGTACGGCATGTTTAATGCAAACATCGTGTCGGATATTGTGACAATTTTGTTGAGGAGTAATTCCGACGAGAAGTTATCCGAGCCGGGAATTCCCGGAATTCCGAAAAAGATCGCCTTATTCACTGAACAAGATTTATACAATTTGGTATGTAATTTATTATCTTATTCTTATCGCCGATAAGTAACCGACTAATGGTGCGATACTCACTGATAGGGGCGATAGTTGAAACTACCGTACCTGGCATAGGTCGTTAGCCCGGCAAGCATTAGTTACTCACAATAGCCGTACAGTGGAACCTCGCGTAACGAGCATAATTCGTTCCAGATTCTTAAAATAAATAGTTTATTATTAAGCGATTAAGCAATTTCTTTTGCTCGTTAAGCGAGGTTCCACTGCACTGATGACGACGGGTAAATAATCCAGAAACCAATCCGAGCGACTAATGCAAGTCGAGCTCGTGTGTCAAATACGATTGATTGATTTTGTATTTTAAGGTGACATTCCTGCAACGTGTTCATTCCATAAACAGTTTGCGTTCGACCAACGGTGACGCCAATCCGAATTATTGTAGTCAAGTTAATCTGTCGAATATGTCTTCGTTGGATCATTTGATTGCACTGCTGATTAGTTTGTCGGATTCACAGGGAAATAATTCCCCGCCAGTAACTTTAAAATCTATACCGAGTAGTCCAAACGGCGTCTCCAAACGTAACTTACTGAATCGAGGTGATTTTTCTTTATTTGAAATCTTCAGTGACAAATTTTTTATCTTATAGTAACCAAGTCGCATTTGGTGCGTTCGCAGTCTTTTAATTCTGTAGCGGAAATTCAAACAAACGTCGTGTTAATGATTCCTTTACAAGTCGATGACGCCGAACCTATCGGATTACTCTCCGAACAAAAAGTTTTAAACTTACAGTTGGAAACGGATCGTTTATGCGAAGATTTAGAACATAAACCTGTATTGCCGAACGGTGATTTAAATTCCGGGCAGGAGAAACGTACCCGTTTTTCGAATTCTCACGACGACGGTTCAATAGGAAACACTTCGGATAATTTGGAGGCCATTTCCGAAGCGGCCAGTAATCATTCGGTCGATAGTAGCATTGAAATGGAAAACGAAGATCAAAATGATAACGACAATCTGTCCGATATGGTTTCTGCAAATGTTTCCGGACGGGGCTCACCGAATATATCGGGGAGAGACACTCCGAGCTCACAGGTTGATGTCGTAATTTGTTTGGTTTCTTAATTGAGTGTGTTTATTAGGTGACGGAAAATGAAGATGCAAGGGCACAAGCCGAAGTAAGACAACAGTTTTTGCAACAGCCGCATCACATGAACAAACAGATACGATCGGAAATCGACGATAAGTTTTGCAAGTTTGAAATTAAAAAGCTGATGGAAGGTGACGAGACGATTTCTATAATTTCCGATACGTGGAGTACTGATGTTTTGGCGTCGGATAGTGAAACTATAGATGCAACGGATAGCAGACAGGAGCATCAGAATTTTTCACCGATTGTCGAACAAACCGATCACATTTCAAATCCACTGTTGGACATTTCCGAAACGCGAAGTGAAAGCGCTTGGTCTATGGATGTTTTAGCCTCGGATATCGAAAGACTCACGGAAGTGGATAACGATGATTTGGTGAGTGTTGCACCGTCTGATGATACGGCCAGTGTCGCTAGATCTGACGATGCAGGTAGTGCAGCACCATCAGATGATGCAAGTCGTTCGGAATTGGAAGAAAACGTGAACATAAACGATAGACGATCATCAGCTTCGTCAAATCCGTTTGTAAACAGTGATAATTACAATTCTCCCAATTATGAATATAGACGGATGGAAGCACGTCGAGAATCAAATTACAAATCCGAGCAAAACGAATACAACAACAACGTTGTGCATGAATCTCTGACCGAAGCACGAGCAATGTGTAATCATTATGTCGAAAATAGAAACGGTTTGCGAGCAGCCAGACACATCGACATATCGCGCCATGAACTAATCGATTCGAACATTTCAAAAATAAGCGAGTTACAAACCATTTTAAATAAACGATCTGAGGTGGCCGGTCCAAGCGGTATGAATAAAAAAAATTCGGAAGAAACTGGTTTAAAATCAACAGTGTTGGTTAGTAAGGTCAGAGCGCACAAATACGACGAATCTCAAGACATCCAGTTGAGTAATTGTAGCTTGAATTCGAGTTCAAGCGGCAGCAGCAACGGCTCAGACACGCAAATAAAAAATTACGGCGCGATCAAAAACCAACATTGGAAAGGGAAAGTCTGGTTGAACGGTTCCGAAAGCAGTTTGAACATAACGTCGACGCCTTCGGAAAGCACCAGCGAATTATCCGTGCTCAGTGTAAATACTTTAGTCTCGCCGGTCAACAACACCACATTTTTGGATCGAAAATCGGCGACGTTGAACCCGAAAGTTTTAAAACCGAGCGGTATATCAACGGGTGCGATCCCGAAAAGCATCAGTTTCGACATGAGCGCCGATAAAGGTTACAAAGACTTAGACGACGATCAGAAAAATAAAAGGGGATTTTTCGGTAAATTTCGGATGGGATTTCGAAACCGGCGAGGCAAGTCGTTTCGCGGCAGCGACGAATACAACTTACGACTGGGTGCCGATGAGGAACTCTCACTTAAGAAATTCAACGAATATCCTAGCAAAATGAGCGGAGTTTCCGCAGGTAATTCGCGTATGAAATTGCGACCGGTCTTTAAATTAAATTTTAGATAATTCCGAAGATATCTTGGCGAAATATCGTAATAAAACAAACGAAAATGGCAAAATCAATCATCCGAAACCCAAACCGCCGGACGTGGTCGAAGACGGCGATTTAAAGTTGGATTATAACAATGTAAATGGGGATTTTGTTTTCAGCGATTGTAAACGTAAATTACGGTTGGTTTTGAGCAATTCACAAGAACAATATCGCACTATTTTAAAGGTTTGTTAGAACATTTAGACTTCATTTGTTTATGTGAAGATTTTAGGACGGTGGTAAAGGGCCAAAGAATTTTTTGGAGGTGTTTTTGCAGTTGGAATTGGCGAAGGCTAGGAGTTTGAAGCAATTGTCGGTGGTTGCTCGGACTGCGGAAGCTTTACGATGTGTACAAATGTTGGATTCGGTCGGTTGTCACAAGCTTTTCGAAATGTTGCGAGATGATTACTGCCATCGGATTGTTTACATGCAATATTTGTTGCGTTCGAAACAAACTTTGTTAAACACTCAAGCCTATTTAAAATTGTAAGTAACGATGAACGAGTCGATGGTTATAAAGCGGTTTACTTATAGATTGGAGGAACAACAAAAAAGCGATAGGGAGCTGTGCGACGCGTACTTTGTTGAAGTTTGTGTTGGTTTCTTTTCCGACGATCGAGAAACCGAAATACAACATTTCTGCGATGAATTTCAAAGCCTTAAACTTGTCGATGAGAAGAATGATTTGCTATCGAGCTTCCTTAGTAAATTATATGTCATGTTGAGTAAAGACCCGATGTGGCAAGGTAATTGCAAAGCAACTTTAAACATTTTTTTTAAATGTTTTATTTTAGATACTATTAAAGGACATGTAAAATTAGCACACATAGCTATTGAGCAATCAGTCATGATGAGGGTTTATAAGCATGCGTTGTATCCAAATGGTGATGGCGATAGGGATCGTGATTGGTAATACTGTTTATTTGTGGATGTACAGGTGGTTCAAAATAAATTGAACTCGTATTTATTATTTTTAGTGTTTTATCCGATCATTTGAAGAAACTTTCGGGTATCATAACACCAAATCATAAAGATCTCCTAATTAATAAAATGTATCAAAATGAGTGTCCGTGGTTGCCCGCACAGGAAGCCCTTCAAGCAATGGCTGCTTATCGAACGCCTCGTGATAAGGTTCGGTGCGTGATGCGTTGCACGACGTCGATCATGGACTTGCTCTCTTTGGCACAAGAAAGAGGTTCGACAACCGCCGACGATTTCATACCAGTGCTCGTATACGTCATCATTAAGGTTGTAATTACAAAAAAAAAACTTTTCCAAATGATCTAACTTTTAGGCGAATCCGCAAGACCTATTATCGACGATTCAATATGTAAATAGTTTTTACGGTACGCAAATAACTGGCGAGGATGCGTATTGGTGGACGCAATTTTGTTCCGCAGTGGAGTACACAAAAACAATGGATTACTCCTACTGACATCTATTGATGCTTAAAGTGAACGATATCTGCACAAAGTGCTGTGAATACGCCGGATGACACGTTTGCCTACTTTGCGATTATGTCAGATTGAGTTTTAGTAGTTTTAAGTGGTCAACGTTTAAGTTAAATTTTAATTCGTGTACTTTTTACTCCAATCTATGCCTTGTACCTGTAATGAAGTGTATTAACCATATTAGTATCTTTTTATTTTTGTATTTAAAATTTTTTTTTTTAATTAAGCGCACATAGAATTGTTATTATATTTACCGATCATGTACATAAGTATGTTTCTAGAAAATAAAAATTGTTACTACTATCAAGTGTTATTTTATCTATCGGTACCTTCAAACAAAATATCCTGGAAGGCTAGACGTTTCTTTTAATAATTTTAAAGGCGATATCAAATAGAATTTCCATATACACTTTATTCATAAAATACAGTTTAACTAAATAATAAAACCACTGTAAGTTTTACACACCCAAATTACATATCAAGACTTAAACCCATTTTTATCAAAAATAAATAAAAGAAAGCCGTCACTTAATACATTTCGATTTTTAATTAAACAAATGCATGAAGATTTTCGCTTTGGAAAGCACACTGCAAAGAGCACGTTTTAATTTAAAATAGATCACATTCATTTTGTCAAATAAATTTCCATCACAATACGAATACATTAAATGCTTGTGTAATAGTGCGTTTTTTTTAATGCCACCAAATGGTCCCTTAAGAATTTAAAATTTCAGCGGCGGCGACCAGGATAAACCGTAACGAAGCCACTTGGAATTTCAATTTAATTAATTAATAAAAACTAAGACGATAGATAAGTAGGATTTATGACGGGTTTATTAATGCGATTGTACGTAGAAACGATAGATGATCGAGGCTAGTATACCGAGAGCTATCGGTAAGATCCAAGATTTGAAGTTCCTGAAATTGGAAAATTATCAAAATGGATAACAAATTTAAATTGTTTTTACGTTTCGTTGCCCGACGTGTTGGAACTGTCGGAGGTCCAGCTGTTTGTTTTTTCCTTTATCGGTTGGCGTTCGCTTTCGATCAGTTCACCCACTTTGTACTTGAGCATCAATTCGCGGGCATCGCTCGAATGACCGACATCTTCGAAAGCTTCACTCGCTACTTTACCAGCCTGTTCCAGTAAAACTTCTTCACCACCGGGATGCTAAAATATAATAATAAAACAATAACAAAATTATGAAAATATAATTTAAAGAATAAGGTAAAACATCTATCTGCTTTAAAACTTAAGCTTTAAAACCGAAACTATCTATTACAATTTAATACCTACAAGTAACTTAAGATCTTTTAATTAATAAAATAAGTATATCTTTATATAAAAAAATAATTATATCTGTGACGTAAGTACGATGTGCTATGTAAACATGAATATTTTTATTTTTTAAATTGCACACACTAACTAGTACATTGTCTTATAAACATTTTTTTTTATATCCCAGTCTATTTTATTTGTGTCATCGGAAATGCTACATGACTTGATACATTTCAAATTTTGGCAAGTCATAATATTTTACAAATAATCATATTAATCATGGAAACATATCTACAATGACACTACACATTTATAATTTATAGATAATCATAGATAAGGCTCATATGTATAAAAAAAGCAATTTAATTTGTTACATAAGATTAGTTATTGCATGCAAATAATAATTATGCAATAATTGTTTACAAAAAACCAGTTTACAATAATTTGCTCTATTCATGCAAATATTGTTTGGTACCTCTGCAAGGATTAACATTTTGCTACTGGAGAATCCCATATTGCAGTGGTTCTCAAAGTGTGCGCCGCACAATTTTTACATTTTTATTTTCATTCAAAGTAATAGAAATATTGTATTCCATGATTTGAAAAAATCAGCGATGATCGACAGGCTCGTCCATTTCATTAAACATTATAATACTTGAAATTTTAAATGTGTTATTTATTTTTACCAAACTCTTAAAAAATATTTCAGGGCGCCTTGGAAAAATCTAGATTACGGAGACACTGAGAGTCAAAAAAGCTTGGGAACCATTGCCATATGGGGTTATCTCTGATAGAATTTTTGCGTTCCAATTGATTCGTTGAATACATTTGTCCACGTATGTAATTAATAAATAAGTATACGTTTACCTCGTTTAGAAAAGCGGTCACGTCGAAAACACTGTTGTGAATGACGACCCATGCCGATTGATTATTATTGTGGCTCTTGACGTCTGCTAACGAGTATTCTTTCAGTTCCTTCGACATTTTATTTCGAAGTCGTCAGTATAATCCAAATCCAACGATCTTTACTACGACTATGAAGAAACGCGATAAACTTTCGACTGACAATTAATATTTAACCTTGATCTCTGTACAATTACGTCACAAAAGCATTACGATGCGTCTTTGACGGCAGTGTTACCAACGATCGCATTCCCAAAGGCAAATTTGCTACCAACTTATTTATAAAATTCATTAATTTTAAGCAATTTTTAACAATTTATATAAATAACAAGATGAAAATTCATATACTATTATTAAAGGATAAAAAAAAACAATTTTTTAAAATAACTTTTGAGGTTTGTAACCGTTCTTCCATAGGAATCTTAATAATCACAAAATAAAACTTATTAATTACGTATATTTATTATAAATTTCATAAATAGAAAAACGAACACTACAAAAAGTACGGCGTAACGTTCCTACTAGGTATGATTCTTTCCGAATCCGGAACGGCGTTGAACAACGTTGCGCTAACCTTATCCGACGTTTCAAATTCCAAAATACTGGCAATGTTCCCACATCGATAGCAATAATTCGGTGCCGACCACACCGTCACCAACTTATCATCGAACATGTACTTATAACCTACGAATTTCAACATTGAAACTGAGTTAGCAAACATTTGTAGGTTTCTATCACTTACCCTCATGAACCAACTGATGTGCGCGACAAATCAACGACAATGCATTGATTCGCATGAAATCGTGCGTCACTTTTGCACCGAATAAATATCCAGCACCCCGTGGACTCGTCGACCTAAAAGTTTGCAATTGAGACAAAAATTAACAACAAAACAAACATACCAAGTTTCCACGTCTTCAGGATCGGACCATACAAGATCACAAAAAGCACCTTTATGAGGGATTTCTTGATTTCGTTCGAGGCAACGGATCTGATCGACGGTTCGTATTTCGGGACTCAAACCGCCGTGAACACATAGAATTTTCTCGTCGATCAACTGCGCAAAACAAAAATCAAACACGAAACGTAATTTTGTCAAACTTACGGCAGCTACGGTTAATAAATCAAAAACGCTGCAACAATACTTCCAAGCGTTGACGTTTCCGTATTTCGTTAAACATTCGTCGTAGAAGCCGTACACTTGCGTGATCTGACGACTTTCGTGGTTACCGCGTAGCAAAGTTATTTTCTCGGGATATTTCGCCTTCAACGTCAATAAACGTGTGAACGTTTCGAGACTGTAATATCCTCTGTCGACGAAATCGCCTAGAAAAACGTAATTGGTATCGGGGACCTGTCCCCCTTTTCTAAACAGTTCTTCCAAATCGTAAAACTAAAATCGTTCGGATTTAGACTTGTTTTCTAATAAGATGCGACTAACCTGTCCGTGTATGTCTCCGCAAACTGTAACTGGAGTTGAAACGGGTTGTACGTTGGATTCTTCAAGAAGTATCTCACTTACTATGTCGCATAGCTTTTTTAAATCGTTTTCTGGTAAATATTTGCATTGTTTTGCGATTTCTATCCAATTGTCAAGTTCTGCCATTTTTCTTTGAATATAGGTTAACTCGTTCGTTCCCACCGAGTTATATAGAAAACTTTAGTGCAACATACTCATTTCTTCATTTGAATTTTGCCCGTATTTATATTTTATCCATGAAAATGATAGAAAATAAGGCGGTGAAAGTATTTATATGACGTTTTAAAACTAACCACAGCGACATCTGTTATGAAGCTGTTGAAGGAAGGATTAAATTACAGTTTTTACAGTTTTAAGATTATATATTGTAATTTCTTATTTATTATTTTGTATTTAAAATATTAAATTTCATTTCGTTCATAATTCAGGTATCTAGAAAAATTATAATTTATACATTTCGTTGCCAGATTTTTCGGTAGTTCTGCCGATTTTCAACTTGTTTTCCGATCTACCGAAATAGCTTACGAATCTCAACGTTTTTAAACTTATATGAAGTCAATCTTGAACCACGGCTACCAAATGAGAAGTACTTTCCTTTGTATTTACCTTTTGAATTTAGTCACGGAGCGAACCCACCTTCAAGATATAGATTTGGAATTCGCTGGGTTGGCAACGCTGTTCGTTGTTCGTTGCTATTTTCCTGTCTGTTGTAATTTGATTTGTTACGTATTTACAACACTTTTCATGATTATAAAGGCACAAATGAATTAAATTCGTCTTATTGATCCATCGTATACATTTAACGTATGCAAAGAATTAAAATTCGTAAATATATAGCAACATCAGCTACATAACCTCAAAAATTATTGCACTAATTAATGGCTTTCCCTCAACCTAACGCGCAAAGAGGTAATTAATAATTACTTTTTGCGTTTTTCCACCCTACTTTCGTGCATTTCAGAATTGGTAAATAGAAAAATCCTCGAAGAGTTACAATTAAAGAAACAACTGTTACTCAAGCAAGGCGTAGCGTCGACCTTAAATTCGCAATTACCTGTTTTGGGTTCGCCGTCTTTGAACAACCCCGACGGTCATTCCGTAACGTCGGTGCAACGTGCGGCTTTGCAAACCGCCAATGCCCAGTCGATGGGCTATTTCATATCGCAAGACTCGTCGTTTGGAAATCTAATACTACCCACGTTGCCCCGATTCGATAACATTAAATAAAATGTGGCCTTGCATGAAGTTGCGACACATCGAGGAACTTTTGCAGGATATCGAGGCGTTTAATAAACCGAAAGTGCTATTGGAACAATATGTAACTCCAGCTCATTTAGCTTCAAACATGTTATACACAATTCAAGTGAGATTCGTTTAAATTTTTGATAAACATTTAACGAATTTATCGTAGACGCATTATGGGGACATTGATGGTAATATAATTGCCGATCTTGGTAGTGGTTGCGGTGCTTTAACAATCGGCGCGGCCGCTTTGAACGCCGCTTTAGTGTTAGGTTTTGAAATTGATGTGGATGCCATTGAGATTTTTAATCGGAACGTCGAGGAACAAGAATTAACAAACGTCGATGTCGTACAATGTGACGTTTTAAATAGTTTATCACCGAGGTTGGTTCTTTGGTTAATTCTTGCCTGATTAAAAATTTTGTTTTTTGTAGATTTGATAAACAGTTTGATACGGTTATTATGAATCCACCGTTCGGAACGAAACATAACGCCGGTGTCGATATGAAATTTTTACAAGCAGGGTTTAGATTGGCAAGAAATGCTGTTTATTCTTTACATAAGACGACGACGAGGTGCTTGATTTTTTTTTGTTTGTTTTTTTTAAGATGGTTTTTTTTAGAGCGCACGTTTTAAAGGTGGCCGAGCAGTGCGGTGTCGAAGGTGAAGTGTTGGCCGAGTTGAGGTATAATTTGTCCTTGACGTATAAATTCCATAAAAAGGATTCAGTGGACGTACAGGTTGATTTTTTTCGCTTTAAAATGAATTGACAATTTTGTGGTTTGTTTCGATGTACATGCTTTTAATTGTTGAATAAAAATTATGCAGTTTTTCCAGATTTTTTTTCGAAAATTTAAAAATTTATCCTGTCAAAAAAATGAGAAAGGATGTTCAGTTGGACAAATTTCGATAACTATAAGAGATACAGACTACCCTATCATCCTCGATCGCTTTTTTGGAGAAAAATTCAACGGTGAAAACCAAAGTTGGTTATCGTCTTTTGTTTTCGAGTTATGTGCAAAAATTCGATTTTTTCAGTTTTCGTTTTATGGCTATATCTTGCTTATTTGGAAAAATGAAGGCACTTTTTTGATACGAATGCAGTGGCGTACACATACACGTACATGGGTTTTTGAAAATGTTTTTCATAAATATTCATATCGTCAATTACACAAATTTATTAATAATTTAATAATAATAATTCCCAGACGTAAAATTACAAACCAAAATTCCTGTATTCATCATCAGTATATTCAGCATCAAGTCGATTCATCAAGTTCTCGAGAGCTTCGTATTTTCTCCAAATCTTTTCGTGTTCGAGCACGTTGACTCGATTATGAACCCTGTTGTAGTTGTGGTTGTACGTTCTAGGCCCGAATCTCATGTGATGTGGAAGTTCTTTCGTACCGTGAAGGCGCAAAGACACCGATTCGCCGATTTCTCCCGAATTGTTCTTCGGACCAACCTGCACATGAAAAATTAAATATCGAACGTGACAAAACGTTTAGTTTACGTTATCCGCGACGGTGAGGAGCCAAAGACCTGCGGCCGTTTCACCCCACGTCATCACCGACATGAAGCTCCAGTCGCGAAAGCCTTGGCTCGATGTGTCGAGTTTTCTGGGGCCCAGAACCTCGACTTTTGTGCCCGATGGGGAGGTGAGGTGTATTTCTAAGGCGCCACGGATCGTGTACTGGATGGTTGTGATGATTTCCACGTGTTCCAAGTAGTTGATTTCTTGGTCGGTGTCTCGGCAGGCAGTTGTTTTAATTGGGATGTTCACGGGGACGTTATAACTGATGGTGGCGTTTATTCTGTGAAGATTTTTGGGTTTCAAACAAAAGATTGAGGAATTATTAAAAAAAAACAGTCGAGATCTTAAAGAATGAAACAAATTTTTTTCTTTCAGGAATTGAAGAAATTTTTGGGAAATCATCTAGTAAGAAATTTCAAAAAATTAATAATTTGTGTTTGCTTGGTAAAATTTTCATTTTCATCGATTATTTTTCTCTTCCAATGATTTTCTATCATTTATTCCACGATCAAAACCAAAAGACTGATTTTTTCAATTTTCCAAAATGCCACTTACTTTAGTTCCCCTTTGACTGTGCAAGTTTTCCTCTCGGGCACGTTGGTCCAATTGGACGCGGCCAAGACGAAACCAAAAGCGTTCATAAGGCCGTAACCGAAGCGTGTGTTGAACCAGAGACCCGCTCCGTTCAGCTGCCAACCGGGATTTTCCGCAACCGGCGCCAATTCCGACGTCCAAACCGTCAGATGTTGAACGTCTCTCCAACCTAAATTTTGACTATAAAAAAAGTGGTTGAACAGTTGAACATGTAGCTAGGTTGATCACAAAAAATTGAGGATTTAGGTTTGATCTTTGCCCAATATTGACTGAAACACATAGATTGTGATGATTTCTTCATACGAGTTATGAGGTTTTTGAAACCGCGTAGCTTAGGTTGTTAGGTTTTATTACATTGATTTAGGGTCGAAGTTAGGTTGGATTGCGAGTCACGAGATTTCTTAGGTTGGAGATATTTTTGTTCAAGATTTCCTAGTTGACTAGGATATGTTGGATTTAGAGTTTCAAGATTTATTTAGGTTGGAAATTGTGTTTTATTAGGTTGGGTTACATCAAGCATGGTTAGATGGCTAAATTTGTTTGGAATTTGCTTGACTAAAAGAGAACGTGTTCAAATGAGAGAGAAAGGGCGTGAAAAATAGTAAAGATAACCTAAAGAAAGAAAAATGCAGGATGGAAAGAATTGATTAAATTGGATCGCATTGGTTTAGGATTCAATGTAAAAAAAAATGAAAGGTACTTACTTGACTTCCAAGGCTAATGCTATGATGCCGGCGGCCAGCGGAGCGGAAGCCGACGTCCCCGTATGTTCAATTGTGCATTCGTTATGAAGATCGGTGGTCGCCTGAAATTTTCCCAAAAAAAAAAAATCCCAAACTTTTCACGCGTATTTTTTCTTACGATCATTTGATCTTGATACGCCCCTGACGAGTAAGTGACGGCGAGCGTCGAGGCGCACGCCTCGCCGTACCACGGGAATTCCCCCTTTTGCGAAGCGCTTCCTATGGAAACGGTGTACGGGCTCGCCAGATATCCGTCGCAGTTGCAGTTGTCACCTTGACTTCCGCCGTTACCGGAAGCCCACACGTATATGCTTCCGCGTCCGTTTCGTCCCTGTTTCGATCGTTTTTTTTTTTTTTTTAATGCTGCGGTAATTTCGAAACTCACCTCTGCGACTCCTCTTCTCATCGCTTCCCTGGCCAAGCGGCCGGGTCCGTCTACGGTCTTACCGTCGTCGTTGGGGCCCCACGACGCGCTGTATATATCGACCAAGTGTTGGGCGAAACCCAAGGCGGTGCCTTCGATCCGATCGTTTACCAAACCGTCCAAAATTTTAACACCTCAAACAATCAAAGGATTAGGTTGGATATTGAATCCAACCCTGTAATAAATAGGCAATAGATTTCAAGCTACTAGTGTATTACAGATCAAATCTTAACAAGATCTCTTGGATAGGTTGAGCGTGTTGAATAAATTTGTTGATCGGTGTTGAACAAGTAGAATTGATTTGTTCAACAATTTAAACAATTGAACAGGTCTGTTGAAAGGTTGAAACAGTTGTATGTATTGAAACAGTTGTTCAACAGGTTGAACGAGTTAAATTGGTTGGAACAAAATTAAAGAAAATTTTTGAAAAATCTTAGATTTTTTAAAATTCTTTCCCTGGAAAATTTATGGAAAGGAAACTTAAGTGAAATTTAGAAGACCGGATTTTCACACAGATTTTGTTTTGTTCTCCTGAACGGATTTTTTGGAGAAAAATATTCACGACAAAAATTTTTGAAAAATCTTAGTTGATTTTTCAAAAATCTTTTGGAAATTGGAAAATTCTTATCCCGAAAAATGTATAGAGAGAAAAGTTACCAAAGGTCTTATTTTATGTTTTCCTAAATTTTTTGGGAAAAATTAATTTATTTGTCTTATATTTTCCTGAGCAGATTTTTTTGTGGAAAAATTATTTTGTCATTTTTTTTGAAAACTCTAAGTTGGAAAAAATCTTAGAAGACAGCATCTGAAGGTTGAACAAATTGAATAAAGCACGAGGATAAACGTAGTACATTTTTCCTTGAATAAACTTAATTTACCACCAATTCTAGCACCGTAGGCGATGCCAACTCCACATTTTCCATTGTTCGCTTTCATGGCAACCTCGCCGGCGCAACGCGTTCCATGGCTGTTTTGACGCGTCGGTTCGTATCTAGGAAGCGGGTCGTCGTCGTCCTCGTTGCAGTCCCAACTGATCTGCGCGTCCTGAAAACATCGTGTCGATGAGGGCTTTCCGAACTTTTCCGGCGACCAACGTAGTTGTTTTTGAGGTCGTCGTGGGTGTGTTCTATTCCGTCGTCGAGGATGTTGATTCTCACGCCCTTTCCGGTGATTCCCGCTCGATAAACCGGCAGTACGTTCAGATCCAATTTCGGTAGATCCGGTCGGGTTCTGGTGTCTTGCTGCAAAGAGAAAAATAAGCAAGAACTTGACAATCTAAAGGCAACAATAAAAAACTAACCAGATACCATTCTTGGGACCAGAGCTCGTCGTTGAACGTCCTATCCAACTTGGGTGGAGGGGGTTTTCTCAGTAGTTTTTTGTTTTCGAATCGTTTTACGCGAATCAAAGGTGCGTTGGGATCTTCCAAAGGCCACAGGTCCCTTTTTTGGCGTTCTTTTGCGATTTGTGGCTCCGCCCACAATACCTGTCAACATAGTCAACATAAAATTAAAAAAATTAAAACTTAAAAACATACTCTGGAATCCAGGATGAGACGTTTGGAAATGTCCAATCCCCGTTTCTTGTGGCTGGGATATTCGTCGATTGCCGGATACAACAAATACGTGTCTGTGAATCCCCTAACCTGAAAATATTTTAAAGATAATGTTTGGAAATATTTGTGGTAAAAAAACGGTAGCTTTTGTATTTCCAATCGTTATCTACCACTTGGATTTACAATGTTTATCTGTCCGACAGATAAAATGCTTTTGCCGCCATATGTTGATCAATTTCGTTGATTTATCGTTTTTAATAAAGTGCGTTGTTTGTTTGCCGATGAATTTGGAAACGCACGAATTATCCGAGTGTTTTAAATAAAATAAAATAAATATTTATTAATTTTATTTTGATGAGAAACGATGGGATCGCCCCCCCCCTTTGTCATAAGATTTTTTTAAAATATTTTTCTCGTCATAAAAATATTTTTCCTGTCATTTAGATTTTATTTTGAGGGGTACATATTTTAAACATGTAATTACAAATTTTATTTTTTTCATTTTTAATTTCTTTTTTTTTAATTTTTAATGTCAAATTTATGATTCAGTATTTTATTTTAAAACTTATCTGTTGCCCCCTCTCCCATATGTTCTATATTTTTATAATTTTTTTTTTTTTTTAATAACAATTATTAACGTTTTGTTTTAAGAATTTGTGCGCCCCTCGCATTGGAATTTTATTTTATTTTACATTTTTTTGTAGGAAAAAAAATTTATAAAAATCTTCCCCAACCCAAGAAAAATATATTGAGTGTCCCCGTCAATTTATTTCCCATTCATCAACTATAAAAATATATTTTTTCATTTTAATTTCTAAAATCTGTTTTCCTGATTTCTTTAACAGAAAGTTTGTTACATGGAAATGTATAGAGTGTTGTCCCCTACCCTTTACAACTTACTTTAATTTAATCCTCTTAGTTTCCTTCGGAACATAAGGCCTCTATTGCTCCTTACACATTGCAGTTTTATTTTTGTTTTACAATTAAACAAATTTTTTTTTTAATTTTAAATCTGTTTTCAAAATGTCTTATTTAATAGAAATTTTGTTACATGAAAATCCTTTTCTGTTAACAGTGTTTGCCCCCCATACATTTTATTTTATTTATTTTACATTTTACATATTCCATTTTTTGTTACTTAATTCCATAAAAAATTCTTTATTGAAAATCTTCATCCTTTTTCCACAAACAGAGGGATTATGTGTACTTTTTACAATGTTTTACATCGAAGCGAGCTTAGCTTGTTCAAACGGACGCACGTGTGAAATCCCCCGACGCGATATAATCTACATTCGTGACGATTTTCACAAAAAAAAAACAATTGTAATATATTCCTTGGTGTGTCGTTTTTTTTTCGACGAACGTACATAAGTCCTGAATTAAATTTACGTCACGTGATTTAAAAAAAAAATCCCAACAAAATCCCAAGAATTAAAAATGACTACCGCAAGGATTGACGGATTGACGTTTGCAGGGTTAAATAAGTTTAATAAGACTTGGTAAGACTTTCATGGGTTTAGGATGAATAAAGGCTAAAAGATTTGTTAGATCAAATATGGGTTGAAGGGATTTATCAGGTTGAAGAAGGATTGAGCGAATTTGATGGGTTGATGAATCTTAAATCTGAGTTGAAAGGGTTAACCAAGTTTTAAAAGAAATCCTTGGGTTTACAAGGTTTACATGGTTGAGTATGGGATGGTTGTCGGTAGGTTGATCATGTTGAATACAATCGATTAATATCTTTAGGGTTTAACATGTGATTTTTCTTTGAAAATCGCTAATTGGTGCAGTTTGAACAAACGAATATAAAAACAATTTTTTTAAATAAATTTATGACGTCGATATGCGTTAACAGATGTTCGTCGACTGTTTCCCGTCGACATGTGCGACGACGGACGCACGCCGCAGCACCTGGTGCCAAAAACAATCGCGCCCCGCCGCTCCAACATCAAGTAGCTCTTTTCCATGACGACATCGATACCGTTCGTTTTCGCGCGTCCGTCGCTATCGCCGTCTTTGTCGCGCTCGCGCATTCACACTTTGTGAGACGCGTGGCGCCGCTTCGATCTATAATTAAATTCGAGCGTCTCGTGGGGGGTGGCGCGCAATATCCGTCGATGATCTATTTTCGGGGGTTGATTGCGCGCGTGCTCGTTACAACGCGATCGCGACGTGTGCATGTTTCCCTGATACGCGGCGTCCGTTTTCGCGCTCCGATTTCGCCCGACGTCCCGGCGGCGACGTCGACGTCGCGACGCCCTTTCGTTTGGGAGCGCGCGCGACCTCGGAATTCTTTCGTCGTGAGATGACGCGACGCAGTTTGGGATTGCGATTTTCAGCCACGTCGATTTTTTTTAATGTACATATGTTTTATTTCTTTGACTTCAGTTTTTATAACCCTGCGTAATATCAGTAGCAGTTAATTATTTTTAAGAAAGAAAAATTGTTCAATTCAAATTTAATTAATTAATTTTAATTAATTAATTTTAATTAATTTTAATTCGTTCCAAATCCGAATCCAAGTTTTTAATCAAAATCCCAAGTCATAGGTATTCCTTTAAAAAAATTATAAAAATCTAAAAATATTCCTCAACCCAATAAAAATATATTGAAGTTGTCCCCTCAATTAATTTCCTATTTTTCAACATTTTTTTAATTACAAAATTTTTTTTTCTCTTTAATCTTAATGTCTTATAGGGATAATTTCCAAATCCCAAGTCAAGTGTTCAAGTCGATTTTTTGTGTTTTGAATGTAAATTTTTTTTAAGCGTAGCGCTACGTAAATACGACTGCCCCAGGTCAATGAATTCTCGTTAATCAAACGGGAGATGGCGCTCCCGCGAGCCAGCGACACACGTCGAAAAACAACGTTCGTTCAATTAGTCTTCATTAAAGACGAGTTGATCCGATTAATCCCTCGCGTTTCGATTTTCGTCCCTTTTTTTCGTTCGGTTGTTTTTCTTTTCGCTTGTTTAGAAACGTCGATTTTGATGTCAGATTGTTTTGTATTCCAATTTTTTTCGCTTATTTGTTTTTTTTTTTGTTTAGTTTATTGGGAATTTTCTGCTAAGCTTTACATTGACGTAATTGGAAAAAATAGGCAATAAACGAATAATTTGTGCATTTTTTTATTTCTTTTTTTTCTTTATTTCCAAGACTTGGAAACAAGTTTAAGTTAATTTTTTAAATAATTTTCAGTTAATTTTTACGTTTGTAAGTGTAAAAAAAAAACAGACAGATAAACGAATAATAAAAAACAGAGAAACGAATAATTTGTGTATTCAATTATTTTACGGATTTGATTCCTGATTTTGTTATTTCCGTGAATTTGAAATAAATTTTTCAATTTTCTTATTTTTCCATTTTCATTATTTTTCTCTTTTCCTATTTTTCTGCTTTGTATTTTGTCCAGCAAGCAGACTAATTGTTAAATAGATAAATAGTAGAGACAGATAAAATAATGATAAAAATTAAAAAATAAAAATAAAATAATAAATAAATTTAAAAAAATGAAAAATATATAAAAAACCAAAAAAATAATACATAAAAAATTTCAAAAAAATGTCGACCTTTCTCAATACAATTTGTGTGCGAGAGAGATATATTGGTAGATAAAAGAATAGAGAAATGAACAAATGAACAAAATAGAAAATAATTTAATAAATAAATGGAAAAAATAGAACGAAGTAGGCAACATACCAATCTAAATTAATTTTCAATTTTTCACCTTTTGATTTCACATTTTTCAAAAATTTCCTCAAGACCTTTAACTTCTTAAAAAAAACTTACGGGTCCTTTATAAATGTATCCGGCGTCCTCCACCAACAATTTGGCAACGACCGGACCGCCCAAAATCCTGACCACGATCTCTTCGCCGTGTAGATTTTTGGAAAGCTCCAACACTAGCACCAACAATAGAAATAACGGGCACATTTCAACTTGGCCGCGCGCAATACGATCGAAATATTTCCGGCAATTGGCGATTTTTCAAACGTCCACGGAAGCTTCGCACCAAGTTTATTCGACGCCCCCCCCCCATCCCGGGCGCCCATCCGATTACGCACGACGGTGAATAAAACAAATCGTGTTATCTACGAGATTAAGTAGATAAATTAGATAAAATGGGCCAGTCGAACAAATTCCGGTTAAATGATCATATGGTCCGGAAAAAAATTCAGATCTAAACAAAATTCTGGAAAGATTTTTTTTATTTATTTATTCGATTTAATAATTTAACATGAAATATCTTAACCAAAACAGTCCAATCCCGCTTCATTTAATAGGAAAGCTAAATATTGTTGGATATTCTTTGTTAAAAATATTGGATCCGTTGAATGTTTTGTTCAAATTTTTAATTGGGTTGGATATTTTTTTCCTTCAAAAAAATGGGTTGGATATTTTTTTTCTTCAAAAATGGTTTGGATATTTTTTTCCTTCAAAAATAGCTTGGATATTTTTTCGTTCAAAAATGTTGGGTTGGATCTTTGAAATTTTAAAAGTTAGATGGTGGGGAACCTATAACTTTACAACGTTTTTGGTCCTTATGTTTTAAGCCCAAAAAAGAAAGTAAAACCAATCCTAATTTAAATTTTACAATTTCAAAAACTTAATTTCAACAAAAACTGAGAACGATGAGATCCAACAGTTTAGAATGAAAAAATATCCAACCCATTTTTGAAGCAAAAAAATATATCAAACCCAATCAAAAATTTGAACAAAACATCCAACTGTTCAAATTTTTGATTGGTTGGAAATTGTTTTTTCTTTTCTTTTGGGTTGGATATTTTTTCGTTCCAAAATGTTGGGTTCGATCTTTCAAAATAAAAGTTGAATAGGTTTTAAAACTAGAAATTTTTCAACGTTACTAGTCTTCAAATGTTGGTTTGATCTTTCAAAATTTTAAAAGTTGGATGGGTTATAAGACTGAACACTTTATAACGTTACTGGCCCTCAAATGTTGGTTCGATCTTTCAAAATTTTGTATGTTGGATAAGTTGGAAGACTAGAAATTTTTCAACGTTACTGCTTTTTAAATGTTGTATGGCTCTTTCAAAATTTTAAATGTGGGATGGATTGGAAGACTGGAAACTTTGCAACGTTACTGGTCTTCATGTTTGAAACCCAAAAAAAATATCAATCCAACCTAACCTAAATTTTCGAATTTCAAATACTCCAAATGAATTTCATCAAAAACTCAGAACAATGGATTCGGTTGGATGTTTCATTCAAATTTTTAATTGGGTTGGATATTTTTTGTTCAAAAATTTTAATTGGATTTAGTTTGGGTTGGATAGTTTTCTGTTCAAGAGGGTTAGGTTGGATCTTTAACATAAAAAAAAATTATGGGTTGGATAATTAGGTCTGAAAACACTATAAAGTTTCTGATTCTCTGTTTTAAAGGTTGGAATGGGTTAGGTTACATTTTTCGGTTTTTTTATTACTGAGGTTCATTAAAACAAAAACAACAAACCCAAAACCAATAGTATAAATAGGAAATAGATTAAGATATAAAAAAAACTTTTATTTAAAAATTCCTTCTTCACTCAAACTTGATCCCTTGCGCCAACGGTAAATTCTTCGAATGGTTTATGGTGATGGTGGAACGTCTCATGTACTGTTTCCAGGAATCGCTGCCGGATTCGCGACCGCCTCCGGTATGCTTTTCACCCCCAAATGCACCCCCGATTTCAGCTCCGGAAGTCGGTATGTTAACATTTACTATGCCACAATCGGATCCCTTTGGACCAATCCACTGAAATATATTTTTTATTACATTACCAAATTGTCAAATGGTCAAATTTAGAAAAAAAATCTTCAATCAAAAGTATGGAATACCTCGAAAATATCACCGATATTTTGAGTGAAAATGCTCGAAGACAATCCTTGCGTCACTTCATTATTCCAAGAGATGGCCTCCTTGACGCTGTCCGCTTTCAAAACGTAAACAATGGGCGCGAAACATTCGCTGTGCACCAACGGACTGTCGTGGTCCAGACCCGTCACGATAGTCGGCTCGACGAAATACCCCGGTCGGCTCAGAACCTGAAAATGCATGCGTTGTACGAAACGTTCCCGTCGTTCGGATCGAAACTGACTTTCCCGCCGAATTCGATTTTCCCACCGCGTTTCTCGATCTCCTCGATCGTGCTTCGATAATTTTTCAACGAGGTCTCGCTATGTAAGGGACCGACCAAAGTACCATCGTCGAGGGGATCCCCCAAGCGACCCAAAACTTGTCCGTAAGCTTTGACAAGTCGACCGAGGACTTCGTCGTAAACCTGAAAATGAAATTTTTTTAAAAAATTTTGGGTTTGGTTTCAGCCAGAAGAATCCAACCCAACTTTGGTTTGGATGCTGTTGGTTCGAAAGTTGGGTTGGGTTTGATTTTTTTTTTTGGCAAAACATCAAAATCCAAATACAGGTTGGACGTTTTCAATTCTCCCCTTTCCCCTTCACCTCTCTCCGTCTCCTACTTATCACCCTTTCCCTTTTCCATTTTCCCCTTTTCTTCTTCCCTTTTTCTTTTTCCCCTTTTCTCCTTCCCCTTTCCTTTTTCCCTTTCCCCTTTCCTTTTTTCCTTTCCCCTTTTTCCATTCGAATTTTCAAAAAATTCCAACCCACCGACTTATGTAAGATGAGCCTTCTGGTTGTCGTACATCTTTGTCCGGCGGTGCCAACGCAAGCAAAAAGCGTCGCTTGCACCACCATATTCAGATCGGCGTCATCGGCGACAATCAGTGCGTTATTACCCCCCAATTCGAGCAGATGTTTTCCGAAACGTTTTTGTACCTCCACGCCGACCTACAACCAAAAACCATTCAGCAAAATGCAAAAAAAAATTGAAAAATTGACCTGATTTCCAATCTTGGTGCTTCCGGTGAAAGACAAAAGTTTAATTCGAGAATCGGCCGCCATCGTTTTGCCGACGTCGGCTCCCCCACAACACAAAGTCGCTATGGCGCCGGGCAAGTTGTTTTTTTCCAAAACGTCCGCAACTATTTTAGTGGTCGCTATGGAAACCAGTGGCGTAGTTTCGGCCCCCTTCCACAAAACCGTATCTCCACAAACCTATAAATGACAAAAAGATTGTGACAATCGGTAGGTAACCCCCACCCCCCAGCTATTACGCACCATTGCGATGGCGCTGTTCCATCCGTAAACGGCGATGGGAAAATTAAAAGCTGATATCACACCGACCACACCCAACGGATTCCATTTTTCCAATAGAACGTGGCCGGGACGTTCCGACGGATAGATGGCGCCAGCCAACGATCTTGACAACCCCACGGCGTAATCGCAAACGTCGACGTATTCTTGTACTTCGCCGACGCCTTCCGCAAGAATTTTACCTAAAATTGTTGACAATGATATTTTTTAATTCTTTTTTTTCAGGTCGAACTGACCCATTTCCACTGAAACTAATTTTCCGAGCGGTACGAGTTTATTTCTCAAAGCGTCGCCGATTTGTCTGACTATTTCGCCCCTTTGGGGCGCCGGAAGTTCCGCCCATGTGTCCCAAGCTTTTTGGGACGCTTGCACGCAATCGGCGTAGTCTTGGAGAGAACCTTGTTTTACTTCCGCAATTATTTTTCCATTGCTGGGGCATACTGATTGCACAATCTACAAATAATTTAACAATTTATAAAACAAACGAATAAATAAAAAATTTCTTTTTGTAATTTTTGTTTGTTCGGAACTTTTGATGTGTAAGTTTTTAAGAATTTTAAACATTTATTTTTTTTTAATTGAAAAAATTTATATTTAATTTTCTAGTTCTTTAATTGTGTGTTTTTAACATTTTACCATTGGCGTATCCAATAGAAGACGATAGGGGCATTAGCCCCCACGCGCCATTTTATGCATAATTCGTACAAGAAACATATTGAAAATGGCGCCGATCAAAGTGCAGAGACTTACCGAGCCCGAACCCTTCCACGTACCGTCGTAAACGCCGAAGTTAGTTGCCTTCAGGCCCAAATCTTTCAAAAAAGCGTACTTCGGATCGTTTACAAGGTATTGGGACGACATGGCACGTGACGTTAGGTACGCTCTAAAAACACCGAACAATTGCAAAGGTGCCTTTTTACGGATTAAAATCGTCATATCACACACTCTGTCGACTCTGTCGACTGACGACGAATTATACACGAGAACGTACGAGTCATAAGAAATGTTTTAAATTTATGTTTATCTTCATGCTGGAGGGGCGCTTTGACCTTTTGATAAAAATTTGTTTTTGTTGTCCACACATTTGAGCTAAATTTTTCAAAAATTTAAGCCCAGTAAATGTACAAATACGGCACTGCCTTTATCACTAATTAGTAATTACGTAATCAAGAATTATATTTATAAATAAAATGTGATTGATAGTGGAATATTTTCAGTTCAAATGGATGAATTCCAGTGGCGGATCTAAAAATTTTTAACATTTAGGTGTCGAATTTTTAATACTGTTATTTGAATTACGGATCTACGCGGTAGCAGCCAGATAATTTCATATAAGGTTGGGGGGTAGTAGCTAGATAATTTCATATAAGGTTGGGTTCGCTTTGTATTTTTAACTTTAATTTTCGAATTTTTTACGTTAACGCGTTTAGAAATTGTACAAGATTGCGGAAAATGTAATAAATTACATTTTTACGAAGATTACATCACGTAATTTTTATTTATTTTTATATTTTATATTTTTAAAAATCTCTATCTTCAGGTTTATTTATCGTTTGTTTTTTAATTGCTATTTATTATAGACAGCAATTATTTTAATTGCTATCAAAGTAACCCTAATCGCCGAGTAGGATAAGTAAGGTTAAAACTAGATAGTTTTCTGTAAATGAAAATATTGAATGGACAATTTTTGAAATTTACGTGTTTATACATTTTTACAAAAAAATTTTAATTTTCAACGCCCAATTCGAATTTCCCGCAATTACATTTGTTAAATGCCAATGTTGCCAACATGACAATAAGGAATGATCGATGTACTATAATTTATAATTTAATTACATAAGTAAATGTAATCGAACGCTTACAGATGACAAACAAAAACCATTTGCAACGTTCTTTTCACCGATAAGTCGTAGAAACGTAGAAATTCACAACATTTTTAAAATTGGCGCCGTTCGCGCGGTGAAAAAATCCAGTGACGTCGAAACAAATGACGATCGTCTAAAGAATATGGCGATCGCTTCGGGCATTGACAATTAATTCGAAGTAAACGTGTCGTCGTTTTTCTAACGTTCCGAAGCTGAAGGCTATTCGAGCCGATCGCAAGTTGTGTGTTGGAAGCGAGCGCAAGATTAACCCTTTAAAATGAGCGTCGACGCGTACGGGCCGAGTTCACAGACCCTTACTTTTTTGGACACTGAAGAGGCGGATTTGATTGGAGCGGACACCCAGGGCTCCGACTGCGACTTCACCGACTTTACGATACCCTCACAGACGCAAGCGTCGCAAATTGACTACAACGGACCTCAAATTTCTGGAATACAGGTATTTACACGAGTTTCACCTCCAAGGTCGTGATTTAATCATCTTTAGGTTAACGGTATCTCGAGCAAAAGTCCAAATATCGGCGGAAAAATTACATCGGCGACCGCAGCGTTAGGTGAATTGCAATTTGAAGAAGATGACGAGGAGTTTTACAACAGTAAGGAATTACCCGATTATGCTTGCAAGTACTGCGGCATACACGAACCCAACTGTGTCGTTATGTGTAATTTGTGCAAAAAGTGGTTTTGTAACGGACGCGGAAACACATCGGGGAGTCACATCATCAATCATTTAGTATGTGATTAGATTACTCGATAAGTTAGATTTTAAATGTCAAATTATAGGTCAGAGCCAAACATAAAGAAGTAACTTTACATAAAGATGGACCGTTGGGTGAAACAATACTTGAATGCTACAGCTGTGGAGTTCGTAATGTTTTCGTTTTGGGTTTCATACCAGCAAAAGCTGATTCTGTCGTTGTATTACTATGTAGACAACCGTGTGCTGCACAAAACTCTTTAAAAGTATGTTTTTGATATTTATCCTTATAATAATGTTTATTTAATAGTATCAATACTAACAGAAACCATACATTTATAATTTCTACTTATATAATTTTTGTGATTATTTTAGGATATGAATTGGGATCAAGATCAATGGAAACCGTTGATTTCTGACCGTTGTTTTCTAACCTGGCTGGTGAAAATCCCTTCGGAGCAAGAACAACTACGTGCACGACAGATATCCGCGCAACAAATCAATAAATTGGAAGAACTGTGGAAGGAAAACGTCGACGCGACTTTTCAAGATTTAGAAAAGCCAGGCGTCGACGAGGAACCGCAACAAGTTTTGTTGCGTTACGAGGACGGCTATCAATATCAGAACATTTTCGGGCCGTTGGTCAAACTCGAAGCTGATTACGATAAGCGACTCAAAGAGTCGCAAACGCAAGAAAACATTGAAGTTCGATGGGACGTCGGTTTGAACAAAAAGACGATAGCCTATTTCACTCTGGCAAAAACTGACGGTGATATGAAATTAATGCACGGCGATGAGCTTCGTTTGAGGTATGTTGGTGAAATGCACAAACCGTGGTCAGGCGTCGGGCACGTTATTAAAGTACCAGATAATTACGGTGAGGATATTGGTATCGAGTTGAAAAATAGCGCTGGGGCACCGACGGAATGCAATAGTAATTTTGTCGTTGACTTTATATGGAAAAGCACGAGTTTTGACAGGTGGGTTGATGTTAATGTTCATGTTACAGTGATTAAAAAAAAAATTAGTCAAAGTAAGCCGTGAACAAAAATTGGCATATCTTTACTTAAACCACTATTTATTTCTTAATGTCAGATTGACGTTGTCAAAAATGTCATGGCTTACTTTGACTAACTTTTTTTTGATCTCTGTACTTCATTACTTTACGAAATGAATGTAATATATTTTTTTATAGAATGCAATTGGCATTACGTAAATTTGCCGTGGATGACACGTCGGTTTCTCCATACATCTACCATCGATTATTGGGACACGAAGTTGAAGATGTCCTTTTCCGTTGTCATTTACCGAAACATTTTTCTGCTTTGAATCTTCCCGATTTAAACCGATCGCAAGTTTACGCCGTGAAACACGCGTTGCAACGTCCGCTATCGTTAATTCAAGGTCCGCCCGGTACGGGGAAAACCGTGACGTCGGCGACGATCGTCTATCAACTCGTCAAACAAAACGGAGGTCCGGTCTTAGTTTGCGCCCCGAGCAACACGGCCGTCGATCAGCTGACCGAAAAGATACATCGGACTAACTTGAAAGTCGTCAGACTGTGCGCAAAATCGCGCGAAGCCATCGACTCGCCTGTGAGTTTTTTGGCTTTGCATAATCAAATTCGCAAGTTGGAAACCAACACCGAGCTGCAAAAGTTGCAACAGTTGAAAGACGAAACGGGAGAGTTGAGTTCTGTCGATGAGAAACGATATCGTATGTTGAAGAAGTCAGCTGAGAAGGAATTACTGGAAGCTGCCGATGTTATTTGTTGTACTTGTGTCGGAGCGGGAGATCCACGATTAACGAGGCTCAAATTTCATTCTATTCTTATCGATGAAAGCATGCAGGTAAAATTATTTAATTATATGTATATACATGATATACAGGATTGCTCATTAATGCAGCAAAGTAGATTTTAGTCGTCTAGATTTATTTTTTTTTCGTAAAATCTTAACGAACGTTTGGTAAGTAGGGCTGCCCCTTTTTTTTAATATTTACTACTTATACAGGCTGTCCTGTATATTTGTACATCTTGGCTTTCCCTATTGAAATCGGAATTGATTTTATTTAAGTGCGGGTATATATGTACATATTTTAGGCAACAGAACCTGAATGCATGGTCCCAGTTGTCCTGGGTGTTAAACAATTGATTTTGGTTGGTGATCATTGCCAATTGGGTCCAGTCGTGATGTGCAAAAAAGCAGCACGCGCCGGCTTATCTCAAAGTTTATTCGAACGTCTCGTCGTGCTTGGAATTCGACCATTTCGTCTAGAAGTTCAGTATCGAATGCATCCAGAGCTATCAAGATTTCCTTCAAATTTCTTTTACGAAGGCAGCCTTCAAAACGGCGTGTGCGCCGATGAACGCAAGCTTTTAAAAATCGACTTCCCGTGGCCGATTCCGGACAGACCTATGTTTTTCCACGTAACACAAGGACAGGAAGAGATTGCTGGTTCGGGAACGAGTTACTTAAATCGTACCGAAGCTGCCAACGTTGAAAAAATCGCAACGAGGTAAGTTGGATTAACTTTTAAATTGTTATTATAAAATAATTGTTTAGATTCTTAAAATGTGGCGTGAAACCGGAACAAATTGGTGTCATAACCCCTTACGAAGGACAAAGGGCTTATCTAGTCCAGTACATGCAATACCAAGGTTCGTTGCATAGTAAATTGTATCAAGAGATTGAAATAGCCAGCGTTGATGCCTTCCAAGGGCGTGAAAAAGACATAATAATCATGTCGTGTGTCCGATCTAATGAACATCAAGGAATCGGTTTCTTAAACGATCCGCGTCGTTTGAATGTGGCACTTACTCGAGCCAAATATGGCATAATTATCGTCGGGAATCCGAAAGTCCTGTCGAAACAACCTCTCTGGAACCATCTGTTGAGTTTTTATAAGGAACAGAAAGTATTAGTTGAAGGTCCTTTGACGAATTTGAAAGAGTCGTTGATCCAGTTTGCGAAGCCAAAAAAATTAATTAATTCTGATAATCCTGGATCGCATTTCATGACAACGTCGATGTTTGATGCCCGAGAGGCTTTGGTACCGGGATCGGTTTATGATCGAACGAACACTGCGATTAATGGGGGACAGTACAATTATCCTAGAGGTACAGTACCTTTGGATATGTTTAGTCGGACGCATGATCCAATTAGTTATATATCGCCGGAAAGGGCTCAAGCGGCTATTAATAGCCTTCCAGTGCCTGTCGGCATGTTTATGAATATGGCCCATATACCACCACGTTTTTACAATCAGCACCAACAAGCTTTGCAAGCTAGACAAGCTCAAAATCCAAGGCAACGTAAACCATTGAGTAGACAAAAAGGTAAGTTTATTTTTGATGATGACACAAATGTAACGTTTAGTTTTGTTAGGAAAAGCTTTGAGTCAAGAACAGACCCAACCATTCAGTCAAAGCTTACAATTGACTCAAGGTATGTCGCAACCTGGGCTTTCCCAACCGGGATTCAGTTTATCTCAGCCTGGATTATCTCAAGCGGAACTTAGCCAAGATCCGTACATGGCCGAGTACCAATCGCAAATGGACGGACTTTTATCGCAAGATTCGACATATCAGGGCGACCGTTCGGGTTTCTACCAAGCGAACGCCCAATTTTCCCAACCTTATTGATCACGGTACGTCGGAGTTACATTTAAGATGAGTCGCGGGAGCGATATAATAATGAAAATTAGCAAGTGATATCATTGCCGATTGTGAAATTGTCAGTACAGCACCCACACAGGTCTCACACGACATCGAATCCGAGAGAAATAATACCAGAGCCTTGACCTCTGTGATAAGAAATGGTGAATTAACACTTGCCGAGACGCAGGGGCCTACACTCGTGCCCACTTAGATGATTTGCTCTTAAAAAAAAAAAATAACTAGACTAACGTTACCACGTATTATTTCTTACGATTATTTCTCATTTCAATCTACAAACCACTTATATATATTATATATAATTTTTAGTATTTCCTTATTTTTTTGTTGTAAAAGCTATTGGTAATATTGCTGTTATCTCTGTAAATGACGTAACGAAAATTTATAGAGAATTAGATCCAAACAAGAAAAATATAGAACTATAATTATGATTAAAAAAGATATATTTAATTTGTAATTTTTAAAACAAATTATTTCAAACAAGTAATGTGCTTTGACATAAACACAGACGAATGCACAAATTTATCTTGAACGCAACATAATTTATATGTAAAAATGGATATTTGAAATAATTAAATTTCATTTTAACTTGATGCTATATAAGATTTTTCTTATACTAATTGATTTTTTTTTTGATAGATATGACATACCATAAGTGATTTGTTACGAATTTCTAAATTTTCAATCGTAGCATGCAAGTCTTAAATTATATTAAATCGTATAATTATTTCAGTAATGACTTTGTCATCGAAACACCATGAATTCTTTAACAATGGCAAAGTTATTTCGAACATGTAACAAGTGCAATAACAATTTCCCTTTGTAATCGAGTTTTTATTATTTCTGTGAAATTCATAACAGACATTTTACCAATACGTTAGTTGTATTTAATTAATTTTAATTTAGATGTAGAGTACATGTTAAAAATTCTTTTGATTAGTGCCTTAACTATTTTTTTCTGGTATTCTAGTGCTGATGGCTGATTAAATCTATTAATTTTATTTCCAGGCTTATAAATGTACTAACAATAAAGTGCCAGTTTAATCTGTACTATCGTTTTATTTCCCTTATCGTTAATTTGTATTTTGAATAAAGGCGCCAATTATCCAACCAATTGGGTCGAAGTTTTACGTAAATAAACGAGTCGTA
>JAFFZR010003869.1:20399-40335 GCA_018397195.1 Lethrus apterus
ATGAAGTTTTGTACAGGTCCATGATTTCTCATTCTGAAGAACTTTTCTTAGTAATATTTTGCAGTATCATGAACGAAAAGGGTACTTTACCTGAAAAGAAAATAGTTTTATCTTCACTGTCAAGGCCGACTTGTTTTGCAAAAATTAAAAATATGTATTCTTGAAATTTTCTTCAAATCAAGCAGGACTTAATCCCACAATCTTAAAATAAAATTCCAAAATTTTTAGTCCATCATTTTAATAACATCTATCCTGGGACGCACTGTATATGTAATAATTCGATTGTTGAAATATTTATCTGATTAATACGCAACTTCAAAGGTATTCCGTTTTTTTCAGATAAGGAGTTTTCTGATAAGAATTACTGATAAAACCGTAAATTAAAAATAAACACATGTATATACATAATTATAATTAACTGTGAGTATAAAATTAAATAACACATTTTGAAAATTACTCCTATGTTAGAAGGGTTTTGAAATTTTTTGGCGCCCAGTTTTAAAATTAAAAAAATTTCGGTGTCGATGAATTTTTTTTACGCCGATTTTATGCAAATTCACTTTTAGGACAGTTTTAAGATTTCGTCGACTTCTTGCAATTTTGCGGATTTATTTTAAAACCAAGTTGGCTGGTTTGCTAACAGATAGGATATAACGTCCGTTTTCAATTGTTTTCATCCTTAATCGATGAAAATATGAAAAAGGAACCCCAAAACTTTTAGAACCGCAGCTTGGTTACGACGATGAACATTCCTTCAGTGAATTCATCGTATTTTTTTTTAAAAACAACTCTTAATTTCGTCCAAATCTTGAACAATCATTTTCCTAAAAAAAATTATTACAAAGGCAAGTCGCCTTTGTAATAATTTTTTTTTCTTGAAAAAAAAAAATGATTTTGAAAAATGCTTTTTTTAATAAAATTACAATTCATAACCTAGTCTTCTAAACTGGTTATCCCCTTTTCTAATCGAATTTAAAAATTAAAAAATCCATATCATATTACCTTAATGCCGATACGCAGACCCCTAATGCATTACGGCACTCACCGATAGGTGGCGCCGTGCACCAGTTGTAAATTAGATATCAAACTTTAACCAAAATTTCGCGTACGCCACTGTACGCAAACACGTCGCGTAGTGCGTAGCTCGACGACCTTTCCAAACGAATAAAAAAACGTGCCCGGCCATATTTGGAAATCAAAAAATCGCAATTAACGCGACATTTATCGTACCGTTATCGCGCGGATAGCGGTACACAGATTGCCTCGTCGAAATAAAAACAATTTCCGAAAGATACGCACGTGAGTTGTTTAATGTTTCTAATGTGATACGATATCTGTAATCCGTATCTGTAACCAGATACCTGAAAAGTCGCCTTTGAATGCGCAAATCCATTGGAAAGTCCAAATAACAGTAGTTTTCAAGCGTATAAAGACTAAGTATCGAAAATCTTTGGAAAAGCAAGATTTTTTCATTTGTTGCAGATCAACAAATTTCCATAATAATGGATTATATTGAATTGCTTACATCAATCTTCTCTTCATAATTGCCCGTCGGATATAAAGATTTACTCTTTCATTTGTTTTAAATGTTTTCCTCTTTGATATCCAATCTATACAGCAGATTGGATATCAAAGAGGAAAACATTTCTAAGCAGTTTTTCCCTGGTTCCTCCTCCAATTCTACCCGCATCTACCACCCTTCTCACTAACGACCTCTGATTCACTCTTATCACGTGACCATACCATTTCCAGTTGTTTTTTCTCAATTTTTTTTATATCTTTCTATTTTATTAATTCCCTAATATCTTCATTTCTCTCTCTATCCCCCTTTGTTTTTCCCACCATTTTCGCTTTCATAAAAGATTTTGTCTTGGCATTTCTACTGGTTTAAGTTGATCTAGGTGGCTTTTGCCAAAAATTAGAATGAGATTTGAAGAAGATCAAAAAGGACCTCATTAAATTAACTTCAAATTTGAAATTGTGGTTTTAGAATTGAACGAGGTTGCAAGACTTGAGTTTTGATTGGATTTAAAAAATTGGTTGGGTTGTTATTTTGATTGAGGAGTTAAAAAAAAGAAAATCCAACTAAGAAAGTTGTTTTTGAACAAAAGAAAAATTAAAACAAACTTCCAAATTCCGGGGGGATTTTCAAAAAAAATTATAACTCAAATAATCAATTTCGCGGATACCCAATTAAAAATAAGGGGGTACGAAGCATGTACAAAAAAATTATACCAAATTTTGTTTGATATGAATTATATTTGATTGGGTTTGAATTTTATCTAATTTAATTTAATTAGTGGTTCATTGCAATCAGTCGAACGTAACCGAACCCACCGAACAGGGGGGGGGGGGAATTTAACAATTAAAAACTAAATCAAAAAAAAAAAACAATGGGTACCAATTAAAAATGATTAAAATAAATACATATTTAATAAAAATGAATGGGGTACGAAACATTTTGTGCAAAAAATGAAAATGTACAAATATAGGGGGATTAAAAAAATTACAACAAATATCTGAAAAACTAAATCAACACAAAAAATTTCAAATGATTAAAATCCATAAAAATTAATGGGGTACGAAGTAATTTGTGCTGATTTGGTTATGAGTTATGAATTGATAAATTTCGATAATTAGAATTTTCTTACATTTAAATACAAATTTAATAAAAACTAAAAAAATGGTAGGTACCCGCGAATCCATACAAAATATATATACAATATATTTATATATATTGATATATATTCTTTAATTGATATTAAAACAAAAATATGACCAACCCAACTCAACCAAATATAAAAAATAATATTATATATTTTATTATTATTTATTTCCAAAAAGAAATACACATGCAAATTAGAAAATTAATGTTTATAAAATCCACAAAAATTAAAAAATTTAATGGTGTAGGTACAAAGTATTTTAATTTAAATTAAATTTAATTTGTGATTAATTCTACAAAAAAATAAATGAAAAACTAAATCAACAAAAAAAACAAAGGGTACCAATCAAAAATGATTAAAATTTAAAAAATTAATGGGGTTCGAAGTATTTTATGGTGCTTTAGTCTTAAACTGATAAAAAGTTATATTTTTCTATATTTATGTTTTTTATTATTACTTAAAATAATAATAAAATAGAATTTTAAATAATAATAAGAAAACATAAATAAAAAAAATATTTAAATAATAATAAAGAAATATAAATATAGAAAAATATTCTTTTTACTTAATTTTTGAAAATAAATAAATAATTTATTTCTAAAAAATGGACATGCAAATTGATACAAACTTTGGAATGAATTGGGTTGGATTTAACTGACTGCGATTGAACTCAGATTAAATAATAATAATAACAATAGTAATAATTTTTAATAACCCAAATTTAATTTAATTTAATTTATTTTTTTAATTTATTTAAATAAATCAATTGATCGAATCCATAAAAAATAGTAAAAAAAAAAATAATAAAACTACAAACAAATAAAAAAAAAAAATTGTAAATTTTCTAAAAGGGTCAATTCAAAAATTTATGCTTCCCAAACAAGCATTTCCAGTTTCCAATTATTGTTTTCCAAGGTTAGTCTAAATAAATAATCGTTATAGAAATATGGAAAATACAAACAAAATGATTCAAAAATTGTAAATATTTGCAGTTGGTTTATTTTTTTTAAGTTTACATATTTATTTGTGTAATGGTACGTACATACACCATGATTGTTGGCCTAAATAATTATTTATTTAAACACTAATCCGTTAGTAAATATGTTTACCAGTTATTCAATACTAAAACAAAAACGTTCGAGGAGGGATTTCTAAAGTACCAAAGCATGAAATATCCACGAAAAATTTACACAAAATTTGTACTCAAAGTGTGGAACGTGTTTCTCGACAATTAAGAAACACCTTATCTTATCTAATCTATATTTCGCGAATTATGTCCACATTTCACGAACGATCGGCGATGAAATTAAAAATTTCGAATGCACTTCCGCTTACCTGCCGTTGTTGAAAAACACAAGTAGGTAGTAGATAGGAGCTGGTTTTCTGTATCCAAATTGAACACAAACAGTTTCACAAACGCATTTTCACAGCGCGTGCACTATTCAAATTCGTTTCGAAAAATCCGAATTCGGACATCATATGCCGCGCGCGGTTTTACTCGAAAAACACTATCCGTACACCCCCGAAACAGGTAGCAATTGTCGACAATATGGCGATCCTCTCGTTGCAAAATCCCGTTGAATTCTGTTCGAGTTCTGTTATTGAGCCGCACGTGTGCGACAAAGAGAGGAAGAAAGTGGAAGCGAGACGGACGAGGCAGGTAAAACAAGAGATAGCGACGTGAACGGACCAATGCGATGTCGAGTCGGTTTGTTTGGGGCACGACGACGCGACGCCACGCGTCCACTGACGTCGACTTTATCGTTCTGGTCTGTCTATTAACGATTTAATGTTTAACTGTCCAAGACAGTTCTTTGTTAATGACATTGTTTAACTGTTTGATTTTAATAATGATGTTTTTAATAAAAATTAAATCTTTTACAATATTAAGTTTTCAAATTTATTTGAAAATAAAAGTAATTCAATTTTTGTAATTTTTTTATTCATCACAGCAAGATTTTTAAAATTTTTCAAAATTGATAATATTTCTACAAGCAACTCTTTCATTTTTTATTATTAAAAACAAAACTCAAAAATTCCGAATATTAATGTAACATTTTAAAGTTATTATCGCGAGATTTTCGTCACTAATGCTTGTTAAAAAAATTTTCATTTTTCATTGTTCAAAAATTATTTATTTGCACGTTTGAAAACCAAAACTTTAAATACATTTATTTGGATAAAAAAAAATAGAAAATTTTTACAAAAATGTGAGAGTTATTTACAACTAATGCACGGACGCCACCTATCGGTGAGTGCCGCAATGCATTAGTTGAGATTTGCTTATCGTCTATCGGTCTGCTTATCGTGCCTGAAGCCCAGCAAGCAATAATCGCTCACAATAGCCGTACTGACGACGGGTAATAACCCAGAAACTAACGTTGGTCTGCGGTTTTTACAATTAAAAAAAAAATTTACAATTTTTAAAATTAAAAATAAATAGAATATGGAAGCTTCTTCGAGGTCTCGTCGGAAAAAGAAAATGGACCAAAATTTAAAAAAAAATCTAACAAAATATTCCAAAATTTCACAAAAAGTCAATGGTTATTGAAAGGGCTTATGTTGTAGATTTTTCAAGTTGGCACAATTTTTCCATTGAAAAACTATTGCGTGCTTCACGAAACAGATTCACCAAAAAAATATATAAAAAACTCAAAAAAGAATATAATCTCTAGCATAAAAACGACGTCAAAACCAATGCTTGCGCCCACCGATAGGTGGCGCTGTGCATTTAAAATAAGCAACAAATGCCCGAAATCTGTGTTCGATGCCGACTCGACAAAGCAATGCTCACTCAATAAATAAATAATTGCTGATGCTTGGATATACCACAAATAGGTTTAATTTAAGCAGCAACTGCCGACATCTGGCTTAAGATGGCGACTCGACAAAGCATTGCTCACAAAAGGCTTACTGACGAAGATTATTTAAGTCTAACGTTGGTCTAAACATGTGAGTGAGGCATGCAAGTCGAGCTTGTGCGTCAATTAAATAAATAATATTTTTTTGTCCAAGTCATCGCTATGTTTTATTATTTTCTATAAGCAACTTTTTTTTATTTTTTCTGTATAAACAACCTTCTCAGTATATTGCACATTTTTCTCCACCCGGATTTTTGCTTGCCTGCCATGAACCCCTCTCCCCCCCCCCAGTCCCCCAAAGTCCAAGAACCTTAAACAACCTTTCCTTTCCAGTAAAAATTACCATACATTTTTTAAAAAACGGTTTTCCAGAAAAAAATACAAATTACAAGGAAAAAGTTCAAAAAGTGGTGAAGAACTGTTATGGCTTGGAAAACCGTTTTAAAAAAATTGCCTCCTTCTCCGTAACATCTTGACATTCACGGCGGGGGGGGGGGTGAATTTGTATTTGAACGAAAAGGGGGGACGCTGTAAGTTTGCACGCTTTTGACATAGAATACAATGGAGAAACTAAAAATAAGAGGGAAAAATTTTCAAAAAAAAAATGGGGGAAATTATTCTAAAAAAAAAAGAAAAGGTGAATCAGAACATGATGCCTCGGGTGCAAATTAAATATACTTTCCCGTTTTTCAAAAAAAAAATTAATGTTGATTAAATTTAAAATTTTGTATTATTCAAAATTTCAATTATTTTATTCACTCAAGCCGACTCTGTTTATTTTACATTCGTAAGGCTTTAATTTTTCTTTTTTTTTTAATATATTTTTAAATTAATTTTACAGTTGCATTACTGGCTGAATTCTGGTCCGAAAATTAAAACAAAAAATAGAAAATTACGGCAGCAAAAATAACTTGTTTGTCGATACAAATTATATAGAAGATGAGGCGATCCCTTTCAGGTAAAAATTTTATTTTCGTTCTGAAGACCACCTCGGTCGCATTTGAACATAATTCGGTAGTATGTCCACGAATGATATCTTTACACAGAATTGAATAATTTGCATCTTCCTAAATTGCATTTTATGGCACGTTCGATAATTTTATGACCATTTATGGCAACAATTTGTCATTGATTTTATCCTATACGTTAGTAAAGCGATATCTTTGATATTAAGATAAGATTTTTTTTAATCTTTATGGTATGTTACAGCCTACAGTTTAATAAAAATTTATGTAAAATATTATTAAAAAATAAACACAAGAGAAAATGATTAAAAAGACTGCATTTGCAAAAACAAATTATATTTTTTATTTTATTTATTTATTTTGTTTTATGTTAGGTATATTTTTTGCTCTTTATTTAATTTTTTTAATTCATAGATTTGCAAAAAATTTAAACATAAACTAATCAATATTTTTCGTGCTTCAATTTTCATATTTTTGTTCATTTTATAAAAATTAAAAAAATATCTCCTAGAGCAAAAAAAAAATTCAAAAATATCTCTGCATTTTTTTTTTCAAAATATCCAATGAAAATGTTAGCCGAGTGCTTAATTTTATTATCGAGCGGCTGTGGTGAAGTTCATGTGGCGCCAACGACGCCCTACCTAACAAGAACGCTTGGCGTCTAAACGTGCCGTCGCGACGTCACGACTTTCATAATTTTTTTCCCGTAATGTAGGTCATTTCGAAATAGTTCGGCTTTTGTGTAAATTTTCTAAAAATATTTCTCTACAAATAAATTCCATGTTTTTAACAAGAAAACCTAAAAATGTCAAAATTATCGATATTTCTAGTTTTTTTTTATTTTTAACATTTTTATTAATTCAAGTGAGAACATTTTTCAAACTACTTTTTTTTAAATATTTTGTGATTGTTTTCTTGTAAGGTTGGTTTCAGATTTTTTTGAAATAAAATAAATAACGAAAGAAAAGGAAAAGGAAAAAACAATTTTGCAATTTTGTCTTTTGTCTAAAAAATGTTGTTAATTTTATAATTTTTTTAAGAAGTATTTAAAAATTAAATTAAAAAAATACACGGGGCCCGTAGCTCCCTCCCACTCTACGTCCATCCCTGAATGAAAATAATTTACTAAAATTTGCCAAAGGTAAATAGTAACTAATTTTTGAATATTGTGCATTATATATACTGTGGGGGGAGGGGCATACGAAATCGAAGCGAAAAAAAAATTTGCGATAATTTTAATACTCGAACCACCCACATTTCAAACAAGTCGAAACTAGTCCGCCAGTCCAATTTTATTCCCACGATTTTCAAACCTTCGAGAAAACTAAAATATCTACAAATTCGTGTTTCACAATGCACACAGAACGGCACGCATAGGGAACTTACACCTGACCGTAGACGTTAAGAAAAGGGCCGCGTGAGTCATCGGATCAGGTGCGAGGGAAGAAAATATCGAGCGTGAAACACGCATTATCTCGACCGACCGGGACCATTTCAGGTCTCACCATTCTTCTATATTAATTTCCCATGGCGTTCGGAAAATCAACTTCTGGACTGTGTAAATGGTCGCTTTACTTTGATTCTTCGTGTACCTGTTTGACATGTTTTATGTGTTTTTTCCCTCTCTTTTCGTTCTTCGGATGGATAACATCGAGATGAGTCACTTTGATTTATTTACTCATACGATTATTCATTTCTTTCGTGTTACGTAAACGTTCAATAACCTCTTCGAGTTTAATTATCGGGTTGTTTATTAAAACATAAATAAAAAGAATAGGTGTCATGGGGATAAGTGGTTGTTTCCTGTTTATTTTATTTTAACGGAGAAATTCAACAAAAAGATAAATAATTACAAAAATTACACAAATCCGACTCGTGTGTCTGGCACGATGACACGGTGTTAAAAATTTCAGTTGAATGGCGAATGATATCGAATTAAATCCGCAAAAACGGCTGTTCTATTTTGCTCAATATTTGTTAATTATGTACGTAATTTGTCGATAGAGATATTTCTGAAAATTTCAAAATAAAATATCTATGTATGTGCTTTGATCTTTTTCAGTTTTTTAATTTTACTGTTTTCCAATTTTTTTTATAAGAAAATGAACAACTAAAGCAAATACTTTGTAGTTATTTTCCCGATAGTTTTGCTTTTTATTGGACACGTTTTATTACACAGAATAAAATAGAAAATTAATTTAATTTTTCTTTTTTTCAAGAAATTTTTATTTAAGAAAAGAAGAAAATAAAAGAACTACACAGTCGAGTCTTTTTTAATTTTAATTTTACTGTTCAAATTTTGTTTATTTTGCTTAATTTTTCTTCAAATCCCAGACAACACAATCGCGTTAGCCGTTACATAAGACGAAGCTCCCCAAAAATTCGCCAAACGTTCTCCGAACGCGTGAGACGCAATCAACCCCGCCGCGCCCCATCGGTATCGGCCCCCGCACCCCCGTATCGATCCATGAAAGCTCTGCGGAACGAATTCTCGGAAACGCGGAGGAGCTTCGTTAATACCAAAATAAGACGCAGAGCCGAATAGACGCAAGCGCCGACGTCGCTTACGTTTCGGGAAAAACGCTGGGATGCGGAAATTCTCGGAATTGTTGTGTAACAATCGGACTGCATGTATATGTATCGACTTTTGCACGTCGACTTGCGCCTAAAAAAAATTAATTAATCGACGTTTTAAAAATCTTAAACATGTGCGTTTTCGGAAAATGTCCCAAACCAATACATAAATAAAGAAAAAACTTCCCTAAAGACGAGCGTAAAACGTAAATCTTTGGAATTTAATATTTTCTAAACGTCGAGTTTTCATTGGTCCGAGTTTTATCATTTTATAATTTTTCTAACATTTTTGTTCCCGACATATTTTTGCGTGCGATTCTTGACTACAATTAATTGGTTGTATATTTAACGAGAAATCCAATCAGAAATTTCGTTTTAGAAGGTGCAAAGCAAAACAAGTTTTTATTCAATTTTTTTCCCAGCTGTGAGTTTCGATTGGTGCGATATTTGTCAATTACTTATTTAAAAGTTTTTTGTTCTTTTCTCGATATTTCAATGTGCAATTTTGTGATTGGATTGGAAGTAATTTTAATAAAAAATTTTTTTTATTTTTTAAACAGAGGCGTAACGTCTTGGGCTACACAATTATTCTTGAATAAATTAAGACATCTTTCAAGAATTTTTTTGAATTTATTAATTGGCAAAACTCATAAACAAAACATCTCTAGATATAATTTTTTATTTGTTCAACAAAAATTTTTTTTTTGCAAATTTTGTTGATTTTTTCCAATATAAATTCTTTCGCGAATGATATTTCGTACCCTCAATCCCCCCCTCATATAAATCTTGTTGCCAATAGATAGGAAGGTACTAATTTCTATTGCAGTGAAAGTGGGGTACGTACCTATTTTGCCAGATGAAGCGGATTATCTTCTGCTTTTTTTTAGTACGAAAAAATTATAAATTCAATACATTTTTTTTTATTTAATTTAACCCGGCCACACTAAACGTTCAGGTTTCCTTTTTCCTATTGGAATTAAAAGTTTGATTTAAACAAAATGTTTTAAAAAATGTCTTAATCAAGGAATTTTGTGGCAAGATTTGGAAATTTTGTCACTTAGAGGAATTTCAAAGGATACTTTTTAAACGTGAAATAAACGTCTCACTTTGAGTCACATGACGTGACTTCGAAAACATATTTGTGGGGAGCAAAGGGAATTTTTGAAAAATAATTCCAACAGATTTATATGTTTTATGAATAAAAAGCTATAAAATATCAATATAAATTAAAAATTACAAAAAAAATTTTAAAACAATTGAAATTAATATGACGTCATTTTCTGCCGTCGCGGCCCACTTTGCGCATCCGTAGTGATAATTCGACAGATCTTTTCGAAATCAAAGTATTTTTGGGGCGACTTGGATTTTATCATGTCATGTGACGCAACACATGTTTTTTTTATTAATAGAATTTTTTCCCAATAAATTTTATTTCAAGCCCGTTAGCCCTTAGCCGTGACTAAGAAATTTTCTTTACAAAATGTTATTGTATGGAAAGTTGAACAGATTTTGGTGAGATTTTCTTGGGCTGTTTTTTTTTCGATAATTTATAGTCACGTGACATCTAACTAAATTATAAAAATCAACATAATTAAAAGTAAAAATTCCTCAAAAAATTGCACAAAAATCTGTTCAATTTTCTTGGGGTATTTTTTGATAATTTAGAGATCACTTGACATCTAAATTATAAAAATCACTTTAATTAAAAGTAAAAATTCATCATGAAATTTTTTAATTTTTTCACAAAATCACAAAAATTTTTTCTCAATAATTTTAACTTCACACATATTGCCGCATTGACAATGGCAAATGGGGCACAGGGTACTATCTTCCTATACATAGGAAGTTTCCAGATTAATGGGTTTTCCAATAAATTGCAAAAAATGTTATCGGTTTTGGACATTTTAGAAGCTCGAGGAAAACGGAAAATTCATGGACGTATCAGTGACGTCACTTTGAGTCACGTGACTTTAAAACTTTTTTAATTCGGTAATTAAAAATTCATAAAAATGGTGCCCTGACAAGGTCAATTGACACCCCCCCATCATTTATAAGATAACACATCATATGCAATGTATTAAAAAAATAAAATAGCTTTTCGATGATGGGGGGGAGGGGCATCATCATTTATAACATATCTTAGTGTATTTAAAAAATAATAAAATAAATGCCCTTTTTCATTTTGTTTTAAATGAAAATCTTCGAATCAGAAAATCAGAAATTAATTTTTGCAAAATTCGTGGAAATCGTGGAAAGGTTAAATAAACAAAACACGTTGTTGCTTTTTCTCTTTATTTCCAACCAAGTAATCAACAAATAAAACCTAATCGAATATTTATTTTTTCCTTCGCTATAATAAGGCCTATCGATCTGTACACGTTAATACATGGTTTCTCGAACAATTTCGTAAAGAAAACAACGAAACAAAAAACTCTCTTATACGATTTCTGATTCAATCGAAAAAATAGGAATTTCATTACAACGTGAAGAAAAGCACTATATGTATATATTTAAATCTAACGAATCTCAATTAGGTAGAAAGCGGTGATTATGACTTTCTGTATTTCGTTAGTTTTCCTGTTTTATATATTTTTTGTATACAGTCTTTGTATTGTGTTAGTTGTGTGACCTCTGGTGTATTCGCGCCCTTTTTTGGCAACGCGGAAGTTTCCATCACTCAAAACGAAAATACAACCATATCCGAACTTTATAAATATATAGAACATTTGTTTATCACACGTTTGGAGTTGAATATAAAGCTAAGCAGTATTTTGATTGTGAAGTACATACATTTTTATAAAATCAAAAAAATTAATACACCACGAGGCCATTTTATATTTCGGTGTGTGAGGATCGTGAAATCATCCAAACACATTTTAAATCTATATACAATTTATACATCTCAAATATGCACACATTTAACGATATAGAATTTGACACTGAGTACAACGAGAAATATATTTCTAGTGTTCAGTTGGTGTTCACACAAAATCAACTTAGGACGTTCGTTATAATTTATATGGAGTGTGTGGCGGCATGTAAACATAGTGTACACGGAATACGCCCGGTACACCGAGCGCTCGACGCCATGTTGGTAGTTTAGCACATTTAACATTTACTGAATTTGAATAAACATCGAGACAAAATAATAAATTTAACCCCTACACACGCGGCAATCCCTAGAACCATTCGATCACCAAATAAGGAAAAGGTAATCATTTCAAATAACAAACTAATTCGAAGGCAGTTTTATTAAAAAAACAGTGGCATGTACAATTAAGAAAGAAAAAAAATCAAATTGAGCAAATTCGGTTAGAGCTGATTTTTTTTTGTGACTGACGTACGAATCGCCCCCGAATTTCCATCGCGATTTGAGAATATTTCAAGCTTTAGTTGCGACACACGCTTTCCTTATATTTAATACACGTTACGCTTAATATACATATTCATGCTACCAAAATGGCGTTTTCTAATTTTTTAATTACAAGAGTTAATTCTAATACATGTTATCTCCAAGAATGTACACTTATCAAGATTGTACGCAAAAAAATGGAATATAAATTTTTTTAAATTAAAAAAAAATCTGAATTCTGCAACTTTATTTGCATATAAAACAGGATACAGTCAAAACTACAATTGACTAGTCACAAAAATTGACCAACAATAAAATTCAAATTAGAATCAACTAATTAAAACTACAATTGATTGGTCAAAATTAAAGTTCACTAATCAAAACTAGAATTAACTAGTACATTGAAGTAACCTTTTTTTTTGAGGTCAGAACTAGGTTTATAGACGGGAATTACGTATATTCCAGATGACTTTAGTTTGGTGTTTGTACCATAAATCTGTTTAAAAATGTATACAAAGGAACATCAAACTGAAACAGCTGGCATATATTGGGCGTTAAAATTTAAAAAAAAATTATCTCCTAAACACCTAAACCTAGGTTTAACTAACGAATGTACATTTTAAATATAAATGGTTCTCCATTTCAAACAAAAATAAATAAACATACGCAAACTCTAGAAAATTGACCAAAAAATATTTGGAAATTTTGTACGCACCACTAAGGAAATATACTTCAGGAAGGAGGAAAAGTTAAGAAGGTTAATTTGGGGAATTAGGAAAAGGAAAATAAATATTTAGAAATATGTCATTTCCCCATGCGGTGGGGATGAGTGAAAACATCAGTGGAAGGAGGGGGGCTGGAAGAAAAGAATGGCGAAAAAATTCTTGAATGAGACAGGGAAGGGAGGGCATGGGGTCCTCAGGATGATGAAGAAAAGACTAAACCCTGCATACACTGGAATATATTATAGAATCTGAATGCCAATAAAGATTTTCGTTTACAATACAATCTGACACTTTTACGAAGAATCGCGACATGAAAATAAAAAAAAAAAATCCTTAAAGAATTAAAAAAATATGTATTAAACAAACACACCAAACACATAACTTTGTTAACAGCTTTATTATTTTTAAATTTAAAGTATTTGTGTACCTAATTGGTAAATAAACTATCCTTTATATCTATTTTTATTTGAAATGGAGCGATTCTAGTTTTGACTGAATTCAAATTTAAACACAATTCACAAAATCGTGAAAGAAACTGTTAGCATATTACAATAGAATAAAAAATCCAAAGGTTACGGCCACAATTAAAATCTCGTCGTTTTTATAACAATTTTAATTAGCAACATCAGAAAGCTTATGGTACAGTTCAAAAAAAAAAAAAAACAATTAAAGCGAGGGCATATTAAATTTGGATTTTAGATGAATTCCCCTCGATGATGAATAAAACGTATCCAATGCACGAAATCATTCCACTACGTCTTGTCAAACAAATCATCGAATTTGGCGAAAATTAGACTAGAAAATGATTTCAAATACGCCGATCGGATAAAATCGTCATCTAAAATCCAACTAAATTGTAAAATTCCAATGAATAAAACGACGACAGTCATAGCGGAATAAGTTCGGATTGGGCATTTAAAATGCGACGCCCCCCCGACATACTAATCAAGAGAATCTTGCACACGAAAATAAACATAGTAAATTGTAATTAATCATATAAATATACATAAATGTGCCTTAACACACCCAACTTATGCAAACATATATTTTTGCGTGCGGATGCTACTCTCTAATTTAATATAAAACAAATAATGGTGTCGCTCAATCGTGTCCGGACGAATCTCACGATTACAAGGGGCGACCGGACGAGGTAAATCAAGCGATCAAAATAACAATCTTAAAGTAGTCAGCTAACAGTCTTAAATTAACTTATATACTGATAACTGAAATGTTCAGTCACGTCGGTTGCTCAGGTTCAACACATTCGTATCCGCACACTCAAGCATCAAGGCTAAATCAAAGGGTTTCGTTTATATACATACACAGCCTATAAGTAAGAATACAATCATTGAATAAGAATATGTGCAGGCTGTAATTTCTTAATTTCACAATTTTCACATTCACATTTCTTAATTAATTTAATCGAAAAATGCAAAATAAATCATTGGAAAATTCAACTCAACTTTATTAAACCAAACAATAACAAGTTTCAGTCGTTTCATCGACGAATTGTGAATACAAATGGGATGACAAAACAAATCAAAAACACCAAAATTATCATTGACAAATTTTAATTACTATGTACATTTTCACTATACTATCATATATCATGAAAAAAAAAGAACAAACAAAATAATAAAAATTTAAAACAAACGTTGCACGATATAACAGATTCGGTCTATAAATGGGTATAAACGGATAAGCTCATATAAACATTTAAAAAGTTAATATACCATATACTGTCAGCGCCATTTTTAACAAATACATCGTACATAAATTAATCCAAATACAAAAACGAATTTTTCAAACCTGAATGGTTAATTATTTCACGATATTTTAGAATCGAAAATTTGTATTTGTTAAATAATTCTCCAGAGGCAAAACAAACGCAACTGATGTTGCGACTACTACATACTGCTTACTCAATGATAAAACCTATATCTTAATATTTTACAGCTATCCTAATTCATAAATATTTAAAATTAGCAATTACCTTTGCCAATATACATTATATGTGTTCTTAAGTTGGTCAACATGATTAGAGCATATAGACTTACATACTACAACCTGTATTTTTTTGTTTTCGTTATTTTAATACGTGTCAAAAGCTGTCGCGACTCGTGAACCTGAACAACTTGGGACCGGTGTACTAAGTTTAAAAACCCAACAACAATATACACTAGACCTACACTCCCCCTATACAGCTTATACATATATATGGTAATTATTTGTCAAAAATAACTTTAACGTTAGTCTGTACAACATACTACACTGACGCACCGTGCTCTTAAGCTTGGAAGGACAGTCTTATGACACCATAATGAACTTAATACGTCACTGGAGTCCGTTTGAGAATCAAACCAAATAAATACTCCCAAGCACCATAACAATAAATAAATACAAATTTGAGAGCTGTAGTAGTAGTAGTAGTAGCAGTAATGAAAATCACAATTATCCACGGTTGAAAGCTTTGCAATACGAACTGGTGTTGACTTCCTGCGGTTAATGTGTCAACAGAAGGCAAACGAGGCGTGCGCTCAACGGCCTATCACAGACGCACGCGCAAGCTGGCCACTACAACGCCTCCTCATTGTACAGCACTAATAAACATATCAATATTTAACAGTGTATATCTCGAGCTAGGAACATATGACTCGCACGAAATTAAGTGAAATCATAACGTACATGTACACCTAAATGCCAGGTTCGGGCAGTATTGTCTGGTCCTTTGCAACTTTACACGTTTTCACTTATTTTATGGCCGACAGCATCACTAGTCTGCGTGAACGTGAGACGCCAAATGTGGGCTCGACTTGGCACTACTCTCACACTACCTGTCCCACAGACACTGCACCAGTCTGCCATCTCTGTGCTACTTCGGTGAACGTGGGGGCACAAAATCGCGCAGTTGAGATGTTCTCGCTTCTGGCCTTCTACGTTGTGGCCTTTCGTATCCTGTTCTAGAACCAGTTCTTACTGGTATCTGTTTTGATTGAACAAGTGTTTCTCTTTGTTGTATACCATCTGAAATTTAAATTTTTAATAAACGAAATTTACACTTTAAGAAATTACCTCTTGCATCTTTTGAATCACGTGTTTGTTCGCACTGTACACGATTGGACATGTTATTTGAATTGCTATTACTAGAGTTTACGGCTTTTCCGTTCGGCGGCGGAATTTGTTCGTTCATTTGTTTGTCCTTTGCTTGTTTTTCTTTTTGCTCTTTGTGATGTTGTGCCACCTGTGCATAACTCATACGAGGAGGATTAGTAACATCCTGAAAATAGATAACATCTAATTGCAAACACTGCAAAAAAATTTGACTTTGTCACAATAATAATAATTTATTTAATAGCATTGCTAATTCATTACATACCAATATACATACAATTACATTAGATATACCTAATATTTTTTTATTCAGTTTTTCAAACTTGTTAGCCAACTGTTGACCAACGTCACATAATCAAAAAATTTCATTTCGAAATTTGAATATTAATAAATAAAAATTTGAACGAAATTAAATGGTATTACCGGAGGTGGTGGTGGTGTAACTGATTGTTTCGGAGGATCTGGACGTATTTCCTGTCGATGGATTGGTGCATGTGCCAAGTGGTTACGTGTACTGGTACTGGCAGCAACCTGAGTTGGACGAGAAGGAGCTTCAGAAGACATCTCCGTGGTCATGGTAGCAGCGTTGGTCGTTGTTGGACATGGAGCCTCAATTTCACCGTTCAACAAGACATCATCGGTTTTGGTCGATTTATCCGCCATGGTGCATTTCGTGGACATTGCAGGAACTAATCTGTAACGAAAAAAATGTAACCTTCGACCGATACTGCGTCGAGCAACTCACTTTTCTGGCGAGCTTGGCGGAGTAAGTGTGACGGTACTCAGTTGAATTTCACCGTTTCCAGATGATTGGTCTTTAGATTCTATAGAGGGAGGGGCCGGAACAGATGTCTGTCTCGTGGGCACCGTCTGGCAGCCCTGTGAAGTGTGTTGAGGTGACGTTGCACGTGGAGATGACGACGTGCTGCCGTTTTCTTTTCCTTTCACTTTTGCTGTTCCTTTAACAACGTCGGATAAACGATTCTCGCCCCAATGAGCTTGCGGTTCGATTGGCGGTGGCTGTGAGACTTCTGTAGTGTTTATGCTGATTTGAATCTGCTTAGCTGCTGTCGTAGAACCTCCTTCAAATCCTTGCACAAAAAAAATACACATTAAATCTTTCTCAAACTTCAAACTTGAAAATTTAGTAAACGTTTTATTTAAGTAAATAAATTTAATTAATTTTCTTGCCTGGTAATGGAGGAAAAGCGGAATCCTCCAAATCAAACTGAGGTCCTCGTTGTGCTGGAGTATCTTTTAAAGTTGGCGCACTGTTCACCACACCCTCTTCCTCCTTTCTCTTGCGTCTATGACGTGGTGGCATAGGTTCTTTAGACATAGAAGGAAGAAGAGTAGGCCTATATTCGATCATATCTTGATGCATTATCGGCGGCGGTAAACCTAAACACAAGATGCTATTTATCGATCGAGGAAAAATCCAAAAACTCACCTATAGATCCAGAACTATTGATGAGAGTTTCATCGTGATGACCGACGGTAGTTCTCGGTGAATCCCCCATCAGCGATTGAGGTTTGGTAACGGCACTGTTCGTTTTTGGTGTGCTCTGAGGTGACGCCGTCGCATTCGCTTGCAACGCCGGTCTCGAACCCGTCTGACCGCTTCCCTGAGATGTCCCCTGTGCGCTTTGATCACCCGACATCACTTTGGACTGTTTACGACCTCTCATGCTACGATATGTTGGATGTTTGTAAGCTTGTGGAGCCAGTCCGTTCACTTGAAACACTGTACTTATATCGTAGTATCCCCCACCTGTCCATGCTGCTTGGACCAACGATGTGTAAAATTGCTGTTGTTGGTACGGCTAAAAATAAATTAAAAAATATAAAACCAAACTAATAATCAATTTTTGTTATCTAATACAAGTCAATATAAATTATAATGTGCAAAAGGTATCAAGGTATTAAGAGGTTAAATATGCTTAAAGTAATAAGATATGTAAACTGTGATAAAGTTATTTTTATGATTTGATTCGTTATTGTAATCAAATAAGTACACTTCATATCACTCAAGACGGGTCCACACAATTACACAACAATCCTATTTTTAGCTATCAATTTCAAACAGATATCCCCTAATCTACGATTCACACAATCAAATACTTACGTAAATTTGCACTTGATTCGCATAAGTGACGGACTGTCCGGGCGTGCTGCTTGGATAGATGAACCTTTGCTGACCGGGAGGAAAGGCGGCGGTGTCGTAGACCGCAGGTGGTGGAGTGGCGCGAAATCCGTTCTTCACCGGCGCCACCGGCGGCAAAGGCAACCGATTCATAGGTTTCGCCTTTATACGAGCCATGATCGGTCTTCCCTGAAACTCTCTCACTTCCTCGCGGATATATTGGTACGCTTTCTGAGCGTCCTCGTCGGACTCGAACGTTATGTACCATGAACTATTATGAGCAAACTCACATGATATTAAACGAGGGCAATTTCCACCCTCGAAAAGGACCTATAAACAAACAACTTCATCCTCTTAAAACTGTTTCAAATCAAAATAAAAAAATATATAAAATTAATCCATGGCATCAACGAACAAACGGAGATTACATTTCTATTAACAATAAAATGTTTTATCAACAAATTTCATGATTTTAATAACAGATAAAAAAAATGCTGGATAGAAGTTTAGTCTGTATTTGTGATCGAAGATGATTACGACTTGACATAGATTTCAAAGGAATATGAGCGCAGAAAACGTAAATTTAGGAATAAAAAAACCATCGGAAAACAACGGACAGGCGAAAGAAAAACAAAAACTTTTGTTTCACAAATCTTAAAGTTATGGGACGAGAAATGTTCAAACAAAGGAATATAGAAGGAGAGCTACAAAGGTACTAAATTTTAGGAAGCATTTCCAAAATACAGGGTTGCCAACTCGGTAGACTTTTTTGCTCGATAATATCAGTTTGATTTATAGGTTATATAGGTCGGTTTTTTAAATTTACTAGTACTTTTTTAAAGTACTAACTATAAACGATTTCCATTTCATTTAAATTTAGTGAAGAAAATATTTTTCAGTATTGACAATTTTTTTGTGTACTTTAAAGATATTCTTCGAAGGGTTACTAGTCACATATAAATTAAGATTACCAATATGATAAAACGAATTTTAAAAATGCAGACGAAAGTTACTAATATCAACAAACATTTTCGTTCGTATTATTTGAAAGTTAGATTTGGTAAAATTATACTCGTATGGTTGGCAACACTGATACAGTGTTGTAGGGGTCTCCTCCTAGCCTCAGGGTGGTTAAAAGTGTTTAGGGATGGTTTTAGGGGGCAACTGTTTTAATAGCGTTAAGTTTCGCTTGACTCCCGCATTCACCAGCGTCAGTTAACTACAGTGAGATCGATAAAAAAATTAGTCAAAGTAAGCCATGAACAAAAATCGGCATGTCTTTACTTAAACCACTATTTATTTCTTAATGTCAAATTGACGTTTGTCAAAAATGTTCAATAGGAAAGTGCTCCTGAAATTTTTTTATAACAGGTATCGTAAGAAGTATTGTCATTCACCGTTTACTGTTTCATTTCCATTTCAAAAGAAAATTCTAAAAGAAAAGCTTTGATTTGTTTGGACAACATTTTTGACAAACGTCAATTTGACATTAAGAAATAAATAGTGGTTTATGTAAAGACATGCCGATTTTTGTTCATG